>JADGIL010027231.1:877-13989 GCA_020352625.1 Cactoblastis cactorum | reverse complement strand
TACATTTATTATTATTTTCTTTTTTATGTCAGAGGGAGGCAAACGAGCAGGCGGGTCACGAGATGTTAAGTGATCACCGTCGCCCATAGACAACTGCAACACCCGCGGGGTTACAGAAGCGTTGCCGGCCGGTAAAAAACCGGCGGAGAAGTTGGGCCCCCGGCTCCCCCACTCACCGGACAGAGTATGACGGCTGATAACCGCCACTCAGGCGTCGGTCTTCTGTGGGAGTGTGGTACTTCCCCGGACGAGCCGGCCCATTCGTAATACAAGCTAAATATAAGCCTGTAGCTGGCTCCACACCACTACAAGTAGTGGCACCATACCACTACTAGAGTGGCTCCATACCACTACTAGATTCAGATTACTTGACAATTATACAAACATTATCATCGTTTCATGAATGGATAAAAGAATTGATGGCAAATCTAAGTAGTAAGTAATTACATATTATTATATAAAACAGCAAAAGAAAACACATATTGTCTGGGAACCCACTTTAAATATATATTTAATTATTTCATATTTTTAGTTTTTTTTTTGTAATAGTGGCAAACAAAAATATATGCATACAAATATACATACAAATGATCACTCCTTTTTCCCATAGAGGTAGGCAGAGACTACATTCTTTCACGTACTACTTCCTTCGCTTCCTCTACATTGAGAAATATATCATTTGTGAAAATTATAACTATATCATTGTTTATGAGATACCCTGGCTGAGGAAGCCTGCTGACAATCAGACAGACGGACAGAGAAGTCTAAGTAATAGAACCCGTTTTACCCTTAAGATACGGTATCGTAAACTATGTAGTTGATGTGATAATTACGTTATAGTTTTCAATAATATCGAAATATTACGATCCAATCGATAGAATTGATTAGTCTATCGATAGTATGGCCTTTTTTCATTCAAACTACTTATCGATTCTTAGACAATACTACACAATATAATGTAACACATCAAGCAGTGATTATGATTTTACAGCCAAAGCTATAAACTAACAATTAACCAAAAATAAATTAGGTTATCTTCAACAGTCGAAGCTCGCTATGACCCTTCGCTCAGGGACCATTACTAAAACGGAATATTCATACATTACTCGGGCTATAAATGCACAATAATTTAATTTGTTAACCCTAACGGTTCGTTTTACGGCCAGCAGTCAAATTCGAGTTAATTGCTCGTTTTGATATGAGATCCCGGATATATGAAACTGGATGATTATTGTCTTTACGTATGTATATATCTTAATAGTTTAAATTCTAACACCACGGAAGTAAAACAGCAATGTTACTGTAGACGGTTTATTTCGGCCAAATTTCCATGTCAGAGGGTGGGTTTTTTTTATGTATTAAATGATCACTGCCACCCATAGACAGCTGCAACACCCGCGGGGTTACAGAAGCGTTTCCGGCCTATAAAAAAACCGCCCTCCCAATTTGGGGAGGGCGAGGTTTTTTTATAGGCCGGAAACGATTTTGTGACCACACGGGTGTTGCAGCTGTTTATGGGCTGCGGTGATCACTTCACATCACATGACCCGCCTACTGGCTTGCCTCTCTCTTACATTAAAAAAAAAGTTACAAAGATAATGTTAGAAAGGGAGGATTTAGAAGAATGTATCTTGACCAGATAAAGGTGTTCATAGAAAAGGGAAAGGGTTGTTTGATTAACTTACCTGAAGGTTTGTGTGGTAAGAGTTCCATCGAACGCAAAACTGTTGTGGTGGTAGCGCCATCTTGTATCAGTTCAATGAATTAACATATTAATATTCTTTGGCCCGGTCCAATGTAAAATATCACAGATATAATTTTATATATATAAAATTTAAGTACAACTTTTAGAAACTATTTAGACTAGAGTGTATAATTTAATACTGGTCGCGATGCGGGCTTGTTACCTGAAACAATGAAAAAACGTTATATATACATATTCTTTTTAATAGCTTTGCAAGCTGGTCTGGAAACGAAAGAAAAACGTAAAATGTCACGTATCGTATCCAATCGTAAATTTACAAATAAGTATTAGGGATGGAAATACAAAAAAAAGGAAATTTGAGACTTGTATTATACTCAACGATACTACATTTCTATCATGACCTGATCGGGAATGAAATCCGAACCTCTGCGAACCGTGCAGGCACGTTTATCAATACGCCACGAAGATACTGTAAAAACCAGTAGCAGTCGTGGGACTGCCGATAGAAGTGAAAACGGAACTATTAAGTTGAGAGTAATTAAAACTATATGCAAAAATTATATGAAATTTTTTATGTTTAATTTATATACTATTATCATTAGCATGTCGGTGACGCGAACCGAGGATTTTACCCTCTACCAAAACGCTCAACGCGCCTAAAGAAGTTTTCACTTCAAAAAATCTATTCTAAATCTAGCATACATTTCGGCGGTAATTACCGACAGCGATGAGTTAAATTACATCGTCATATTTAACGTGTAGTTCACAATTCGCTCAATATATAACTATCAAATCGAATCCACTTATCAGAAGCACAAATTATCAAGAGAAAATATTAATTTTAATATGAAAAGAGGTTTTCCTAATTTAAAACTTTTGACAGCTAGCTAATGTTACCAGTATAAGAAATAATTATCGATTGATTTCATAATCGATAAAAGAAAAAATATGAACCCATGACCAATCTTTTGGCATGATATAAGATATTGGTAATTTTCAATTATAAGATCTAACTGAGTAGTGATTTATGGAAAATATTCTATGCAAAAATTGTTTTCAGTCATCATCTGCCTGCCCTGCTCCCATATAATTTGGTGTCGGCACAGTATGTCTTATTCTTCTATACTCTGTTTTCAGTATCGACGTGTAATAAGTACAGGCGTAAGTTTCTAGCCGAATTAATTCCTCTTATTAAACTAAAGACTACCACAACCATCATAAATTAACGTATCCTTAGTCACATATCATACAAAATGCAGTCCAACTTTTGCATAGCCGAAGCGAAATATAATTATAGCAACTTTTCATACGAGTGCGAGTGAGATGGCAAGCGTCGGAAAATTCCTCCCTATGACAAAAGTTACAACAAAAAGATGGTTGAACATAAAAATCAATAAGGAGGTGGCAAATGACCCCACGCGGTTCCGTTTGGAAAATAACGTTATTTGATGTAACTTACTAGTGGCAAATATGGTTTTATTGTTTGTATTAATTTTTTTATAGGTGAGGGGAATATGATTAAGTGAAACGCACTTTTTGTTATGACATTATAATGAATTATATATTAATACCATGGAATACGTATAAGATTATTACAAGATTTTAGTAAACATTGTAGTAATAGAATTTACATGTTATGAATGCATGCATGAAACTTAGCGTCTAAAATTTATAAGAATATTTTATTACATTTATTTTATTATATTAATTTAAGCAATGGAACATTACTGGATTGTTTGCTACTTTAATGATGCAGTAAATATGCACTTTTAAGATTTATGTTCAGTAAAGCAGCTATATTGAATTTGATACTATGTTTGTCATTAATGGAGTAGAAATTTTATCAATATATTACATTAAATTCTCATTTAGATCATATACGATTTAATTGATTAAATTTTAACCTTAATTTTTTTTTGGGAAATACTTGAGATATGGATTTGCAATATAATATAAATGTAATGCATTATGGCAGAGGGAGGCAAACGAGCAGGCGGGTCCCGTGATGTTAAGTAATCACCGCCGCCCATAGACACCCGCGACACCCGGGGGGTCACAGGAGCGTTGCCGGCCTTTAAGGGATTTGTACGCTCTTTTCTTGAAGGTTATGATGTCTAATTCGCCTAGTAATATACTATTGTTTTAATACTTATAATAATGTTTCAAGATTTCTTGGTCAACCTATCTAGACGAATAAAATACGTTGAATTATTTAATGTACTTTAAAAGCAGTAACTGTATGCAATGATACTTCACGTGGGTTGTTTCAGTCATCTTATGTAATTTATACTACATAATACTTCTGTTGATCTAAATTTTTCATGCATTGTATGCATTTATTTTTATATTTTTGAATATACTGCTTATTATGTTGATTATCATTCTTTTGGTTTAGTAATATATGGTTTCGCCCGATACATTTATTTATTGCACTTTTGTCAGATATAATAACATATTGAACTTTGCCAGGAAAATAAACTATTACTAGGGGGAAAAATATATTAAGTTAAAAGAATGTACATAAAATTTATTTTGGTACATCAAAATAATAAAGCGCGAATAGTGTTGTAAATCATGGTATTTAGAATTTAAAATTGGGCATATAATCCACCCTCGTGTCCGTAGTAGTACCCAAAACTCTCAAATAACACAAGGGCCCTTTTATGTGACACAGATTCGTGTGCTTGGTGATAAATATCGCTTAGTCTTTGATAGCGATTTTATCTAGCAGACAAAACGTCGTTTCTTTTTTTTTAATTGTTCCATTAATTTTATCATTTTCTTCTCAAAGTTGTACATACGTATATAAAAATGGGTTGTTTCAGAGATATCTATTACTGCTTTTTTTAATTAGTTTATTTCATAAGAAGAAGTATATCGAAAATGTATTTTAGAGGTCTAATAAAATTAATTCACTTCTATATCATAAAACATGGCCAATATTTTATTATCATATTCGGCAATAGATGTTATACGCATACTACATTAAATTAAAATTTATAGAGTTTTCTATCTCGACTCTATTATAGAACGAACAATGCTAAGAAAAACGGCGAAAAAAGCTAAATAAAAATGGTTTAAATATATTTTTGTAATTTATTTAATAAATAGCAATTATATTTATAAATTACACAAACGTTAATGTTTTGTTTAAATAATAATATGATAAATAGTAGACAAACATTGCAATGCATTTGGGCAAATTCTTTTGCTGTTGTTGCATTTGGGAAATGGAGGAATGACAATTCAAACAAAGCTGATGGATGACGTCAGGTGATATCGTGTGGCACTTCGACGTATCTCATTGCTGATTATGATAATAATGACGAAAATGGTCTCACAAAAAGATTGCAAAAAGCAGCTGCTACCTTTTGGCCGCCTTTGTTTGGGTATTGGAGTGGATTACTTTATCTAAGATTACCTATTTATATAAAATGTGTTTTGTTTCTTTCTTTTGTTTTATTTTTTTCTTGATGTGTGAAATTATAACCATATTTTATATCACACTAGCCCGCGACTTCGCCTGCGTAAATTAACTTACATATAAAAGCTTTTCACCCCTTTCGGTGTGGAATTTCCAAAAATTCTGTAATTGCTCCCCTACACTCTGCAAGGAACATATATGCCAAACAGCTACTTGTATTCAGTAGTTTCGGCTGTACGTTATTTTTCTGCTAGTCACTTAGTAAAAAAAATCGTAATGAGATATGTTCAGGTAAGAAGATGAGAAAGAAAGTTATCCTAAAAATACAAATAAGTAAAACTAAGTAAAAGTATGAACAAGAAATACCATTTCATAAAATAAATACAATTAATTTAACAACGGAATCAGTTTAATTAAAATACTACACGAAAATGCTATCCAGAAACATCGAACTAATTCGAAGGTACAAAATTACACTCAAAAACAGATAGGGCGCGTATTATCTGAGAGATAAGTAAAAAAAGGCGCCCCCTGACTGGGGGGAGAGTGGGGCAGCGGCCATCGACCCTAGGGGCGCGCCTAAAATAGTCCGCGCGGGGGTCCCGTACCCTGCGTTATATTTGGATTCAACATTTGAGGCCATGTGGATCTTCTTGGAATCTCCGCGTCTAGTGCACACTATTTTAGTTCCAATGCTGTGCTGTCTGTTCGTCATATTTTCTCTTTGTACTGTTAAATGACTATATTACATATATTTTTACGTTATTGTTATTATGATTGGAAGTTATTTTCACTATTTCACATCATTATTTTGACATCAGTAGCTATAAATCGTATTTATATATACAAAATAGCACCGGAAGTCCTCTTTTAGATTTATACAATCTACAACTGAAAAGGAAATTATCAATAAAAAACGAATGAAGCAAAAACTTATTCAAATAACATAATTAATATAAAACATGATGTGCTTTATTTACAGTTTATAAAAGCTATACTTTGAATTTATCAACGTGTAAATTTTAAAAGCGTATGTGCTACACAACACAACAAATGACTGTTTACTATTATATAAATGGTTTATAATATAACATATATTCTACTGCAGTATTTTTATACAACAACGAACAAGAACGTGAATTTGGACCTTAAAGTACCTGACGATATTTCTTATCAGCACAACCTAAGTCATGCATAACTCCAATAAACCAGATAGGCTGATAAGTTTATTGTCCAAGTGGATTCTTACAGGTTGATATGTAGCGCTGTCTCATGTTAACACTATAAGGCCCAAGTTTACTGTAAGCTTGTCCGCTATGTATCCACGAGGCTATTGTTGTTAATCTCCATTTATTTCAGTGCAGATGCAAACAAATTTTTAAAGCATTTGCACCATTATGAGTCCGTTGTTTGATAATACAAAAGGTTCCAAAACGAAGCCTTGAGGTACTCACTACTAATTAAACGATTTCCAATTTGTTCTTTGCTTTCTCATTAGACATTCTTTAATTAAATTTAGGATCCTGACTTATATATTTAAATCACTTCACTCCTGATGACTTCAAAGTTCGAACTTGTTATCTTACTTGTCAATATGTAATATAGCTTTATAGGAATTTATACGCTCTTTTTTGAAGGTTTCGATGTCGCAGTGGTCCGGATATACAGCTGCAGGCAGTTCGTAGATATACTTTACAATATTGAGCGTATATTTTGATTTATACAATCAGGGAGAGGAAGGGACTTAAATACAGGAAAACGGACTCAGAGCTCCGAGCCACTGGGGCTGCGGTGCAAATAAGATCTTCGAGCTATTTATCAAGGGTCTTAGATTGGGTATCTTATACCTGTTAAATGTATCTTTGAGTCTCGAACTCCATAAGGAACTAAAATCGATGTTATTTTAGTATCTGTTCGTATAACTGTAGGTACTGTTCGGTTTAAGAACAATAGAACATACAGCTGCAAGATTCTTCAAATGCATTTTGAAGGTCGCAAGTAATATTGTGTGACCTTCATTATTTACATAGCGATAACGCCAAATGGCTGTAACTTCACGAGCCATGTGATCTTAGAAGTAGTATTCATTACGTGATTTTTCAATATTATCGGTTACATATAGATCGATCGTAATCGTTATGAAGGAATAATTTTGAAAAATATATTTAATTTACTTAAGAAGATTTTTGCCTTTTTAGGGTTCCATGCCCAAAGGGTACCGGGAACCCTAGTACTAAGATTTCGATGTCTATGTCTCATGAACCTTGATAGTTAGACAATTCAAATTATACAGATGATGTTTCTCTAGTGCCGCTTTACAACAAAGAATAAAAACAAAATTAAACAAATAATTAAGGGGGATCCCAAATACAAATATGATTTTATTCCATTTTTCATAAATAATGGTAAATCGGAATGGTTTTTTGGTAGGTACCTTAAAAATAAATAGATAGGTACTTACATATTGCAAACTTAGAAAAGAAACCATTAAAAAAATGCAAAAAAATATATATTAAATTTTAATAGGGTTGTTAAATAAATCTATAGAATAATTGAATTCTAACTGTAGAAAGTGGAAGGAATTTCGAATTCGTTTGTCGGAAGATAAGATACTTATTTGCTTGATAAAATAAAATAGCCGGCATTTTTACATTCATACAAAAAGTACAAAATAATAAGTTAGAAATCAATTATAAATTATAGACAAACGAAAAGGTCAAATAAACTTTGCAGTGTGACGTAAAACATGAAATCAGCAATTTGGCAATTGTTGAATCACAGTTTTTTGGCCTCCACATGACTTATTAAGTTTATCTAGATTAAAAAAAAAATTGGCGACTTCTATCTTACTGGATTATTTTTCTTTATTCTAACAGTCATTAAAATTTTATTTCAAAATATTTTTATAAAATACTATTTAAAAATACCAAAATATTAATAAAACTCACCAGCAAACACACTAAAATCCCAACACACTAATACGGCATTAAATCAGATATTTATACAGTGTTTCCTTCGCGGCCACGAACATAAGTACCAAGATACAAGCAACATTTGCCCGATCCCAAAATAGGATATCACAGGCCCCAAGTAATGTTATAAACATTCAAGCAGCCCCGGTACTCACACATGCTCAAGTACAATAAAAAAAAATCAATATTTAAACAATTACACCGACTCTAAAATTAGACATGGAAAATATTATCAAAACGCAATAGATACAGTGAAATGGTCGACTCTAGTCGACGCTGAAAAATGTGATTTTCATGACCACAACCTCTAAACGGAAAACTACTAAAATAGTGTTAATACTCACTTTGGCGAGAGACGTATCACCACATCGCATATGCAATTGCTCTCAGCCAATGTTTTTTTAACGATGAAAAATCAATAATTTTTAAGAGCACGAAATTGTTCATATTTTTCCATTGGGGACCTCTTTTTCTCCCTCTCGGTCGTACGAGCACTTAAAAATGAAAAACCTATCAAGAAAACTGTGCAAATGAAAGAGACGCATATACATCCGCGATTGTAAATAATGACAGGATCGAATCATAACAAACGAGCGAGATAGCTAATAGATAGTGTTAACAAAAACAGAACCGCATTACGTAATGTTAAATTAATGATTAAAAATTAACTTACCAGTAAGCTAACATTTCAAATAATTTATAATCGGAAATTAAAGGACAAACACGCATTTATAATGTCGCGTATGCATTTTGACGGCCGATGCAAACCGTCATACGGCAGCCATTTGCAAAAGCATGTTCCCGACTTATGTTCATTTCCGATTGGTTAATTAGTGTTATATTGAATGTTTGCCATACCATATAACATTATTAATAAACAAAATAAAATTCGATAAGGAAGATTTTTTGTTATAAAATAATAAGATTTATATGATTCTAATTAGCATCTTATTCGATTTTAACTACAAAAAACAATCGATGTATTTTTATAGTGTGGCAACATTTGATTACTTCGAAACATGGAAGTATGATTGGCTTGGCGGTAAAATTGAATTACGCACATTCGTGGTATGATCGTGAAGGTTAATTATTTATTTTAGTACGTAGTTTCAAATTTATTTGTTAATCGATGTTATTAATTTACTAGTTAATATAAAATTAAATGTGTATTTAACTCATGTGTGAATTGTTTTGATACCTTGAGTTAAAAATTAAAATATGTAGGGTTATTTGGATTAGTGAAAGAAAGGTGTAACTGTTTATTGTTAGTATAATTATTATTATTACATTTCTGATTAACTTAAAGATGGCTTTCTTAGTATTTAACCAAGGAAAATATAAAATAAATATGAAATACAAGTTAGTCCAAAGGTATGTACATTTTCTTATAATTATTTTCAGATCCTAAGCGACGTAATTTTTAGCGATTCTTTTTTACGAAAGAAATCTCAATATTTTTAAATTCTTAAGTTTGTAACTTTTTTAACCCTCCAGTATAAAATCGCATCAAAATTGTATAAGCTGTGTAAATAATTTATTATTTATATGAATAACGCATCTAAAACATAACTTCATCATGAGATAATTGTTGTAAGTTCATGAACGTGAATGTGTGAATCACTCTTTTTTTTAAATAACTATTATTTATTGGCATAAGCCGGCAAACGAGTAAGCGGGTCACTTGATCACCATCGCCCATGGACTTGGCAAAAATAGTATAAGCCGTTTGAAAGAATGTTCTGGACAAGGATACAATGCACACCGACAAGTATCAATTTTTTTTTGCGTCTTAATACTTTACGAGATAATGGTGGGCTTTTTGGCGGTATGGAAATTTAGATATAGCGAAATTTTACTTGCCCACAGCCTATTAATAACCCTCCTTCTGCCGCAGTCGGGTAAAAAGACATATACTTTACGTTTTTCCCTTGACAGAATATTACAATCTGTGTAGGAAAAACAGCAGGCACATTCTACGTTTTTCTTTCGCTTTCAGACAAGCGTGGAGGAAAGGTATGTTTTGTTTAATTGTTATTTTAGTCAGTGGTACTTAACCAGTGGTCCGCGGACCACTAGTGGTCCCTTCAAGTGTCTGAAGTGGTCCGCGAGCCGTGCCAAGAAATAAGGCACAAGAGTCGACACGTGTAAATTTATTTTAAAAAAATAAACCACTTTTAGTAATTCGTTACGTTTTTGGATTATTTAAATCTTAAAGAATCCTATAATTATATACATTTATTTATTGTATTAGTCAAATCAATTGACTAACTGGGTGGTCCATGACATTACGGAAATTTATTCAAATGGTCCCCCGGGACTAAAAGGTAAAGGACCACTGTCTTGGATTAAATAATAACAATCATAGAAATCAAATATTTATTATAGACATTAAACACTAGTTTTATGGAAATGCCAGCTCTGACATACAGCTCCAGCTTCATTGACGAGCCAACAATTACAGGTGACGTTTCTGGAACAAAAACTATTGTTATCAGTAAGTTGAGGTAGCCTTTAATTAAGGTCAAGACTTTATTATGGCATACTAGCTCAACAACATTACTAAATAATAAATACATTACATAAATCAACATCCAAAACTCAGGCCTTTTAAGGAAATTTACAATTATGACATGATCGGGGATCGAACCCGGGTCTTCACGGTTCAGAGGCAAGGAAGTTAACTACTGCGTCAATGACGTCGTTACAGGATTGGAGGCTTATGCTGAGCTTTGGGCGGTAATCTTTCTTTTTATGAAAGAGGGAGGCAAATGAGCAGAAGGATCATCGCCGCCCATAGACACCTGCAACTCCCTGAGGGTCACAGGGGCGTTGCCGGCATTTAAGGGATTTATACGCTATTTTCTCGAAGGTTCCGATGTCGTATCGGTCCGGAAACACCGCTGCAGGCAGTTCGTGCCACAGTGTGGTCGTACGTGGTATAAAGTTTCTTTTAAAACGTACGGTGGTTGATCGCCATTCGTCCAGACGGAACTTATGAAACTTTAGCCTGCGACGTGTAAGGGCTAATCTTCGGAAATACTGAATCGATCATGATAATTCTTCTCAGTCGGAAAGCTACACTATTCAGGAGTGCTATGGACTGTATTTTAATGGGCACGGGTCGGCTAGTTAACACTAAAATAAATAAAATATTTAATTATTTCTATATATATTTATCCTTTTAGTTTTAGTTTGTAGATATAAGTAAGATAGCAATTACAATCCATAATCATTCGGTAAGTAAATATTCGTAATACGAGTATTATTAATGTATCGACGCTAGAAAGCAATCTAGTGGTATCTTGAAAAATGCATTTCTTTCCCACTAACTTCATGGATTAAGAAAATAAAAACTCCACGCATACTTTTGGATTTTCCTTTACGAAAATTCAAAGTCGTTAAATAAATAAAAAAACATAGAAAATTGAGACCCAGACTGTTCGATGCAGTATTTTTTTTATATCCAAGAAGGCAACAAAAAAACGCATTTTTAGAGATAAGACAAGATTGCATTCTAGCGTCGATATATCTATACTAATAAGTTTGTAACTTGATTGTTTGTTTGTAAGCTAATCTTCGGAAATACTGAGCCGATCATGAAAATTCTTTCACGATCAGAAAGCTACACTGTTCAGGAGTGCTATAGACTATATTTTAACGCCCAACGAAGTGGGCACGGGTCGGTTAGTACACTACTAAATAGCGAAACAGCGAAAGAATTCTACTCCTAAGCAGTTCGCATAAGGCTTGAAGATGCCAACCCAGAAATGCGGCGAGCAGGAAATTTTTGCTATATCATTATTATTAGTCGATAACCTTCTTACAAATAAAAAAATATTTGTGTAAAATACCTGTCCACGTCGTCTCATTTCGATTCAGAAACAGTGACGTAAAAAGATAAGATTTTTTTTATGTAAGAGGGAGGCAAACGAGCAGGCGGGTCAGAACCGTACGAAGCATAGTTAGAAGCGGTAAAGTTGTTATTTTGATTCTACTACTCAAAAGAGAATCAGACCAATTCATGCGAGAAAAAAGTATAAAAAAATATTAGCCTATACTGCCTCTATCACAAGGAAACTGGCGGTGGTGTGGTGGTGGTGGATAACCTGTTGCTTACACTGCGCAGACCATTGCATCTTCCTCCACAGAATCACCAAACTTCACTATAGCGAAACCCCTACCACTAAATAACAGATCTTATGGCCCATAACCTGTTGATTTTCCAAAGCGAACTATGGCATCTTCGACAGAATCAGCAGACTTCGCTATAGCGAAACCCTTAACACTAGATAACGAACATTGTGGCCCATAACCTGTTGATTTTCCTAAGCAAACCATCACATCTTCCACAGAATCAGCAGACTTCGCTATAGCGAACGTGCAGTGCCAGTATGACAGTCCGTCGGATAGCGAAGAAGAGAGGGCGCGCCGGCAGCCCGGCAGGCAGGACGACCACACTTATGACCTTCGCGACGAGCCGCCCGCCTTCATCATCCACCAACTGCCCCCTGTGAGTAAAAAAAATAGATATATGATTAATATCTTTGCACGGCTATACTCACGTTTATTTTTAGTCGGTAACGCCATCTTCCGGGCGAGTACTAGGAACGCCGCGTCGCGCCGTTCCCAGTACTCGCCCTGAAGATGGCCTTCTGAATAGGTCGAAACGGTCGTCGGCGTTACCGACTAAAAATAAACGTGAGTGTAGCCGTGCAAAGATATTAATTATGTCTTCTCGCGTGACTTTCAATGATATACTAGATACTATGCTTCAAAAGTTCAAACGGGAACCCTATTACAAAGACTTCGATGTCTGTCTGTCACCAGGCTGTATCTCATGAACCGGGAAAGTTAGACGGGTTAAATTTTTACAGATGATGTATTATTTCTGTTGCCGCTGCAACAACATGTAATAAAAACAAAATAATTAATGGGGGCTCCCATACAAGAACGTGATCACAACAACGTCATGCTCCGTCCGGTGAGTGGGAGAGCCGGGGCCCCAGCTTCT
>JADGIL010027230.1:286-17296 GCA_020352625.1 Cactoblastis cactorum | reverse complement strand
AGTGGCTCCATACCACTATGACTTATTTTAACAAAGACTAATTTTTTTAGAACTAATTTTGTAGTTGTAATTTTTCTAATTTGTTAGCAAACTGTTGAAGTCATGGAAAACTAAGTTTTATTTGTTATCTAAGAACTTTCATATTATAATGAAAACATTGAAAACTCAATCTTATATTCATAATAATCATCAGAAAATAAAAGAAGATTCAGTTAAGCAAAATTTAGTTTATTTGATATTTTAGTAATTTTGGTAAGTAATTTACAAAATAATAAAAATAAAAATCTTAATGCTTGTTTATCATCAGCTCATTACATGGAAAGCACTTCGTCTCCAGTTGATGTTAATTAGAATTCTATTATTAATTTTAGATTTAAGAAAATTAAGTACTTTTTAAATTTATAGGCCAATTTTATGCTTTCCTTTTGAATCATTGTAAAATTGGTCTTCCAGAGATAAAGAAAATAATATGTACTATATCTTTCACATTTTAGTAGCTATAACTTTACATTATATACCTACAACAATTCGAATCATGGCTCAATTCGATGGCAAGATGTTGGGTACAATTTTATTCCAGTTTTTTGAGTATTTTAATTCACCGGAGTATTTTATGGAATATCACAGATAGTAACTTGACTTATTATACTTTATAATGTACTGAAAACACTTACAAAAGTTTTTTTTTAACTAAACTTAAATCTTCAATCACTACAAAATTACAATTGCTTATAAAATATTCGAGTATATTGAAGTTCATTTAATTCTGTAATAATATTCTGTGATATAGTTAGTACATTTCACTCTATCGACAAATAAGAGTATTTTCCTGAGTATCTTCGACCATTTCTTATATTTAAACTTACATCTAATGGTAACTACTGGCTCTTCATAATCCTGCTGTGCAACAATTCGCTCAATATTTGTTTGTAATATGATATTATATTCATTAATTTTATAAAATATTTCTAACACCGCATCCCAAGTATATATTTTAACTTCCTAGCAAATATTACGAAGTTTTATTAAGCTTAAATATAATAATATCACATTTAATATCACCGCCCCTTTTATCATCCATTCAAAATATATTTTTTAGATCAAATCAATTATTTTTGTTTTAAATCATCTATAACATTATCGGCAAATTGCGACCAAGCAAATATCAATTCTTACAATTTTAAGTCATAACTATTATTGATCGGAATAAGTAATATAAATAATTATGAAATCGAGAGATTAGATTCGATAGATACATAAAAATTGATCGACACCTTCAAACTCAATCACCAAAGAGCAAGAAATCGTCCTCTATTTTTAGCGCTGTTGCGGAATACTTTAAGCGTGAATAAATTGTGTGTAAACAAATCCATCTTCAAGTGTAGGAGAATTAAGGTCACATGCAACATCGTGTGAAGATGTATCTCCAAGGCCCCCGGGGCAGTGGCCCGGTGAGAGGAGACCGGGGCCGCGCTGCCGCTCCCAAATTGTACCTACACACACACAGACTCAACATCCTAACTTAGACATTTGTAGACATTAAATAGACGCGTAAGAAAAATATTATAATACGAATCTCATGTTAAATTTTTTCTAAAAAGTATTTTTTCTATTCTGTATTTCTTATATATATTTATTTAGTAATTTTTTGTACTATTACTTTTATCGTATCTTCATTAATCTGAACCATACTAATTCAACGTTCACGCAATGATAATAGTCCAAATTATTTTCCCATTATTGCCAAACTTGATATATCACGTGACTTGTGTTTTTTTTTATAACCAAAACTTTTTAGAAGTGAAGAGCATTTGACACGGGTCTCTAAATCTGACATACGAGCGGTGGATGAGATTGCGAAATTAGTGGGTTTGCATCGAGCGCATCGTTGCACAACGGTCGTCGACTTCTGCCGACAACTAGGTCAAGGTCATTGAACTTTTTCCTACTGCTGTGGGAACAGACTGTACTGCAAAGGCTCCTGCTGTTGATATTGTTGTCTCCTGTACAGTTCTTCTTGTAACTGCCTCTCATATTCGGCTCGTTGCTGCTCGTACAGCTGCTGCTCGTAAAGGTTAGGGTCTTGAAGTCGATACTGCTGCGCTAGCTGTTGGTAATATACTTGCTGTCTCGGATCTTGATTGTAATTTTGCTGCCTATAGTCTTGCACTTGTTGCCGGTGATAATTCTGAGGCCTCTCTGGTTGTCTTGGATCATGTTGTATTTGATAATCTTGATTGTAATTTTTAGTATAATCAGGCGTTTGTTGATTGTGATTGTAATTTTGTTGCCTTTCGGGCGATCGCTGATCGTTCTGATAATTTTGTTGTTGATTATAACTTTGTGTCAGTTCTGGCCTTTGATCTTGAATGATTTCGGTGTGATAATGCACCTCCTTCGAAGGCTGTATAGCGACTAATTGTTCTTTTGGTGGTTTGTAATCGTCTGCTCGTCTATGTAGTTGACCCACGTGGTCTTCAGGCTGTTGTTCGAGCAAGGCGGCCAGTCCTGTGGCTCCGAGACCAAGGCGAGCGGGTCGGTAGGTTGTGGCGTCGACGTGTGTCGGGCGCGGGCGGTGGCGGGGGGATGAGGTGCGGCGGGGGGTGTCTGCCACCAGTGCACTGTTGCGACTCTGCAACAGGAAACGGCGCTCAGACGGGGGAGGTGCCGGGAGCGGGACTTAACTATGGACTAGGACTAATGATTCAGGTGTCGATGTGAGTGTACATTGTGTTGTTTAAGTTCATTTTGATTCTATGTAAATTGTATACTTATATTGTAAATTATTATTTAAAAAAATTCCTTTGACAAATTTTTATTATATAGCGAGTTATTCATGTTAGTCAGAAATAAGAACATAATAGGTACATATACGTTTTAATACGTCTACCGTTGTTTATAAACTACTCACGCTCAATTGCCTTTTTCACTAATTTTCTTAAATGAATATGTATTCAACGGTTAACGTAGGCTAGTAGCGCTTTCGAACTGTAAATCACAGTCAAAGGTCAGCCGGCCGTTACGTCTTAACCGCCAATTGTTGAATAATAATTCCTCTGAAATGGCCAATAAATAATTGCATTCCGTCGCTAATTGCAGTGTTTTCATTGCTGGTATACAATTTCATAAAACAAGAATTTCTTTTATATTTGGGATTCTTTAAACTTTTGTAATACCAAAGAAACCGGCAGTTGTTCTATTATTTCTCTAGTAGAGCTTTAACATTAATAGTAATATTTTTCATTCAACAACCCATAAGTATTCACGAGAACGCTCGCGTTCTTCTCTCTCGTACAGAAAAAAGGAAGTAACAAAACTAGCTAGAAATTCAGTGAAGCGTCCAAAACGACGTGTGGATTAGAATTGCAAATAGAATAGACTTGTGGCGGTTGGAGCCTGTCCAGCGTCAGCTCTACGGCCATTAGGGAGGAATATTCTCGCGATATTCTCCAGACATCAACGAGAGTGCCGCGGTCTGATTGAAAGCGATACTGTTTTGCTATGAGAAATTCAAAGTCAAAATATTTTTAGAAACTAGACCTTCAGATACACTTTTTCACATCAGTATTTCATAAATATTAAGTCCCAAACAACCTATAGTCTACCAGGATTTCGGAATAATCGCGGATAACAAAAAGGGTTGGTGCTTGTGATATTTTAACAGACTTAGGTTAAGAAATTGATCTTAAATATTGTTTTTGTGAAAAAATCTTAACTATTTTATCGAAAAATTATTTCGTCACATTTTGTTACTCTGTTTCAAAATACATCATATTTAGGGTTCCGCACCCAAAGGGTAAAACGGGAACCCTATGACTAAGGCTCCCATATCTGTCTGTCTGTCTATCTCCAGGCTGTATCTCATGATCCGTGATAGCTAGAATTGACATTTTCACAGATGATATATTTCTGTTGCCGCTACAACAACAAACAAAAATAAAAATAAAAAACATTTAAGGGAGCTCCCATACAACAAACCTGATTTTTTTTGGTCGACATTGATAACGATAACAGATAGACGCTTGAATTTTTACAGAATATATTTTTATAAAGTAAAATTATAAATAAATAATTAAATTAAAATGAAGTCAATATATTTTAAAATAAAATAAAAAATTAAGGGGGAGCTCTCATATAACAAATGTTCTGCTTCATTTTGCTCTATATTGATAACGGCAATAAGTAGACGCTTGAAATATTCGTGGAATATGTATATGTATTTATAAATTTAAATATGAATAATTAAATAAATATTTATTTCCACTACAACAAACGTGATTATTATGTAGTTTTTTATAGATAATGATATGGAAACCTTCGTGCGTCTGTCTTGCACTTGGACGTTTTTTTTAATGTTTTTAAGACTAAGCTACCTTGTTTATTGCAAAAATAACACTAGGTGATTATATTCAAAATAGAAGCAATTATAAAAAAATAATAACAGTTAATAAAGTAAAGTTATAAATGTGAAAGTCTTTCATTTTAGCTCGGCTTAACTGATAAATTTGATTTTGATGTAATTTTTAAGTTTCATAAATCAGTATTGAATGGGGATGATATTTTTATTAGGAAAAGCCTTTGTTAATAAAAAAATATCAAGCAAATACAGTGGTAAGACTCATCTAGGTAAACCAATAAGCCTTATCGTTGGGCATGGACACAAACGCTACAAAAAACCAATTTTGAAACAAAATTTTGTAAATATTGAAACCGCTGTCGGCCAAAAGTCCACTTTACCGTGAAATTTATCCACGACAACTTCCCAGTTATCGGTGTTTTTGAATACAGCTCCGGCTATCTTTCATACTTTGCATTATTTACAGCCCGGACGAGTGGATATCTCACCCGGAGGCGACTGGACTCGTTTAGATAAGTTTTCTTCCTACTTTTATCGAACACGGCATCTTCAAATTTATAATACGGCCTTACTTTTACTCAATTTTAAGAAAAGCTAACGAAGCGGAATCAGCTTTGAAGAGAGAATCAGAAATAATGACGATACCAGTAAAAATAGTTTATGTTATTAATTATACTAACGCTGTTGCCCATTTGATCATCATGCACTGCAGATACTATCGTTAGCGGGAAAGCTGCCGATCATCAGGTATCAATTACAAATGCAACCAATTAACTTGTACACCGACGCCTGTACAGATCAAACACCTCGCATTAAATCTGCAATATTGCACAATTATTCATAAGAATATTATTGCTATATACGACGCCCTTATTACCGGACGTTAAGGTTTCGAGTGCGGTGGCGGGATGAGTGGGCTGAATTTTGCAAATTCACAGACGGATCCGATGTTACAAAACGCTGACGAAATGATTGACCGCGGTGTACTTTTGCATCTTGATTTTATAGTTCATTTTAGCTTGGATTCCTAAATATGATTTTGTTGATCCTTTTTGCGTAATTTTGCCTCCCAAAACCCTCGTTAAAGGGTGCAATCTTCTTTTGCTTTCACTGCTAGACATCACCGGCTCGGTGCTTTCATATTTTCTTAATATAATATGGATTTTCTTCAATACTTTTTCCTTCCCCCTATTTATTTTAATTTAATTATTACCTAAAGTCTAAATAACATAATCTTTTTTAATATGTTCCAACAGTTAGTTAACGTTATCGTAGATTACTTTCAAATAATTTTGTACACTAGATCGGTAAGCAATGAAAATTAACATATATGATTCTAATTAAAAATTCAAAATGTATGTAGCAGTCCCGATATTTAGGGCACAAACAATTTAAGCTCACAATTCACACCGTCCTATTTTACTTTCAGTTGGCCTCGGCTTAAAGAGAGACACGAACACAAAGTAAATTATCACACGTTCTTGTCTTAATCTCTTCACAAACTTTAGAAAACATTGCGCTGACATCTTCACAAATTTACATTTGGGAACATCGGAACTCTGAAAAATTATTTATTTCTAAAGAGATGAGCACTTTTATTCTAAACAAAATCTACTATTACAATAATTTAAAAAAAGTCAAATGCTACAATACGAAGCTAGTCAACGATAGTTAAATAATGGATAGTTATAGGCAGTACCTGATCTATCATGTTATTAGACGTACGAAGTTCCAATAATTGTTTTGAGATTTGATTTAATTGAAGTCCATATTCATACACATTATCAATAAGTAATATTCGTTACTATCCGTAAAAAATATATACAAATTTCTTGTATAGCTTTATTTTAATCTTTTACACAATTTGGATTTAAGCACTCTGTATTAAATCCGAAAAACGCAGCCTCGATTACGAAGCACTCGAGTAAATCGTTTCGCGAGCAAATACGAGGGGGGAGGGGTGGTTAATCTTTATTGATGGGGGAACACTTGGTTGTCACGCTGCCAGGTATCGAACTTGGGACTACAGGGTTAAGGAACTATATTTTTATGATGAGATTTTAGACTAAGCTTTTTAAAGTATTTTTAACTTCCAACTTGTGTTTTTTTTTTAACTATTTAGATATTCCTTAATTTTTAATTCTTCTGTTACTCTTGCGCCAAAGTTCTAAGACTTACAACTTTATAATTAGAAAATATTGGTGGTCGTTAATTTATGATAATTTATTATTTTCTCAGGAACTTCCCAAACTAAAGGTAAACAAAGTCTTACAAAACGTGTTCCCTACCAGCTGCCACTAACACGCTCTCATAATTCTTTAAATCTTTGCAAAAAAAATTAACACTTTTACAAACAATATGTCTTGATAAAAAAGGGTTTACGTTCTTTTTTATTTCAAATCCAATTTCAAGTTCAATAGTAGTAAATTGGCTTCGTAAAAAGTGATACAATCTCTTTTATGTCATTTTTTACTTTCGATGAATCGAGAAATTGTCCAGAATGCCGCACTATTACATGATTACCCAAAAAAAGAAATGTAACGTTTCTACGAGATTATTATTCAAAGTAACTATAATTAAAATTAATAATTGTAATGTTGGTTTTTTAGAAGTCAGTAAAAAAGTAAGTCGTCTTTTTATTTTCTTATAGAATAAGTATTACACAATTTAATTAGGATTAGTTTATACCAAACAGCTCTTCTAAAATCCCCGAATACACTAAACATAAGTAGTCTGACGTAATTAACCTGTACAAAACTAAATAGATATGTAGGTACGTAAAGTCATTTGCGAGATTGCCAAGCTGCTTCGTAATTTTGTCAGATATAATATCTTCTCGTCTGCGCTCAATAATGTTGATGAACATTTACATTCAGTGAATAATTATATCCTAGTTTCTGCCTTCCTATGCTAGAATTACAGGGTAGTTTCTGTCTAGGATTCAGGCTACAATTACAGCGTAGCATCGCCCCGAATTACGACTTATTTTTAAGACGTGACCCGCATCAGGGTGGAGTTGGCTTCGACCCAAAAACTATTTTGTGATTTTATTACTGCATCTCCACGAACACCGGATGTTGTATGCAAAGTATGCTCAAGTTTTTAAAAAAAGACTATCTTTTAGGTAAGAAATTAAAACATTTTATGCATTAAAACTGCGTAGAAACTTAAGTACAGTTTATACGTAAATTGATTACCGTACAAAAGCAAATGACATGATTTTGACTCACATTTTAATTGGGATTTGAACCCTATACATCTACATCGATACGGACTGAACGGAACTGATGTACATAACAAGTGTACCAGGTTTATCTCGCGTCTTAATATCAGTGTGTAATTTAATAAATGGCTTCTTTTTTATCTTTATAATCAAATTAAGAAGTAGTTTTCATCCAGCGTTTTCTGTGAATTTTACAGTCATGAGAACATTAGGATTTTTGTTCAATATCAACTCAGAATTACCAGTACCCGATTACGACCCTAGAACTCTTCTGCCAGAATAATCTAATTCTAGATGTAAGTTCTATATGGTCTTAATATCTGGCGAACTATCGGTGAGGCTCGACCTTCACCGGATAGACTTCACAAAATCTATTTTATAAGGCGATAAGAATGGCAATGACGCGTTATTTATTCTCTTATTAAATAAAACAATATGAAAATCACAAATAGAAAGATCAAAGATGAAAATGCGATAATTTTGCTAGTAAAAATGAGAACGCAGTTGCGTCAAAATACCCTGCAATTTAAATTATATAAAATCAGATTTTAAAAAAT
This sequence comes from Cactoblastis cactorum, assembly GCA_020352625.1. Taxonomy (NCBI): domain Eukaryota; kingdom Metazoa; phylum Arthropoda; class Insecta; order Lepidoptera; family Pyralidae; genus Cactoblastis; species Cactoblastis cactorum. The sequence goes on along the minus strand of JADGIL010027230.1, from coordinate 9,159 downwards.
TGTGTTATGGATACCAAATAATACGTATTCTATCATAATCTTACTGCCTCATAATTTGATACTTAGCTATAATTATGTGGCAACATGACTGACCTGAGGGGAGACGCCCAACATCTTGAGGCTGGGCGGGACGTTGGCCAGCTGGCTGCGCGGCAGCGTCACGTGACCGAAGTTCACGGTGAACGCCTCGCACCACACCGCGAAGTGTCCGATGTCGAACACGGTCAGTTCCTGGGGTCGAAATCCAAATTTATAGAGATTACATGCACATAATATTTTGTCATAATAGGGAACAATACAATATAAAAGTGCTTTTGCCGATATTATTGTAGCCTAATTCGCAAATGAGTAGGTAAAAACAGTACATCCACTTGCTACGATCCGTAGAGATCACCCTAATTTCCTTCGCGTTCATCTCTCTAAATATACGTGCTCGCTTTTTTAAGCCTTGTTACACAGGCTCTCGAAGGATAAAACGAATAGGAATCGTGGTTATATAAAATTAGTAATTGTTCTAAATAAATAAATTGATTTTTGTTGATTATTGAGTTAGTACTTTGCTCGCATCAATCATTAATCAAACAGAAATACTCTCGACCAGTTTACGACCGAACCGGTCAAATAAATTGAATAATGGTCAAGTTGTTATCGATCAATATTGGTAGATCACAGCAATATGCAGACCAGGAAAGTGGGCCAAATGTCATGTAATTTTCTCCGGTGGATTATGGCAAAACGGTCGCAAATCAGTAATAGTGATTGTATTAGTGGAAAGTGGTGGTCGATGAGCTCACTGAAACGCCGACACTGATGATGCAACGTTTCTGAAAGTACTCTCAACAGTGTATAAATTACCCTGCATGGGCTCTATTGTAAAGTAATATGGGTGAATTTGTAATGAATTTGGATATTATCCAAATCAATTTTCTTTGCCTATTTTGTTGACGATGCTTTATATAATGTTAAGGATTGTGATAATAATTGTAGTAAAAATAAGGAAGTTAACAAACCTTACAAATGATAGAAAACCAATTTTTATTGTGACATCGTCCCATCACGGATTACCACATATTAAGTAATATTTACCCAGTAATTCACAAACCAATTATACCAACATAAAAACTAATTCAAAAACATTTTCATAATAAATAGAATGATTTAAATTTTCACACAAAGACAATTACCAGAAGATGATTATCTCAGCCTTGAAGTGTGAGGAGCACCGTCCATTGCACTGTATACTGAAAACTAAATCTAAAAGTTGCTGTATAATAAAGTCACTTATTAGTAGCATTTTTGCGAGTGGAATAAATAGGTTAGACCACATGCCTGTTAGCCCGCGTATAAAAATAATTCGGGTACTAACCCCAGGAAGAGTGAGCACGATAGTCTTGCGGTCGTACTTTCTGAGAGGTGCTTCCTTGCCGTTCTCATCGGGGATGCGGATGCCCTGCGGCGACGGCTTGTCTCCGCGCCCCACCCAGAACTTGGCATCTGTTGGACGAACGACATACAGTTACGCAATGGTTGACAGCTGGATGAAGGGCCTGGACTGATTCAGATAATTTATTATTATATATTCAGTTAAGTTCAAGCACCTGCTAGAACATGGTTAACGCGCTTGACCGATACTCACTTCTGGGTTCGACCTCCGATCAGGTCATGATGGAAAATGACCTTTTTCTGATTGGCTTTTTCTTGGATGTTTATCTATATTATGAATTTATTATGAAATATAGTATGGTTAGTTAGTATGTCATAATACAAGTCTCGAACTTAGTTTGAGGCTAACTCAATTTGTGTGATTTGTATTTAATTAATGTACACTGTACGAAAACTACATTCAATGTTCCATAACAAATGAGTATTCACTCTACAAATGTATTATAAAACATTAGATACTTGTGTCAAATTTCTCAAGGCGCCCGAAGCATGCGTCTTTACTACACCGCCACATAAAGTGGAAAAAATAGATCAGGATCAACAAAATTCGCGAGTGTCTCCGCCGACTCACTCGCGATAGCCGAGATAAGCAAATGTGTCCGGACTTGTTGATCCACCGCACCGCCACCCTCGTCCGGCTCGGGACAGCGGGATCAAAAGTGAAAGAAGATACAATTGCACTGATTTTGTGGTAAAGCTGTTCTTGTTTGTTTTGAATACAGTTATCTTGGTTTTCAAAGTTGTTTTTTTTTCCAACGGACACCGTGATCTTCTGAATTTGATAATGATACTATGGTTAAACTTTGATAATGATAGATACTAAAGACTACAGTTGACTGCCAATCAAATTTAGTTTCCGATATCTTTATGCAATAAGAAAATAGAAACTAATTTGCACTAAATTAAAATAGTTAAATTAAACTGCTATGTTTTTGGCAAGACGAATAATACTACCATCAGTTTTTGACTCTGGTTTATTTAAAGTACAACTTCAACTTGTTTTCATTTGTCATTGCAATTTGAGCGTATATTTATAAATTACTAGCTAATGCCCGCGACTTGGTCCGCGTAGATTACTTAGTATTACTACAATAAATTATATCCCTCGGGAACCGTACATTTTTCCAGAATAAACAGTAGCCTATCTTTTATTCCAAGTCATCGTCCATCGCTATGCCAAAATTCATCCAGATCCTTTCGGTAATTTTTGTGTGATGTGTGTATAAACATACAGACAGACAAAAATCCTAAAAACAATGGGTTTTGGCTTCTATAGGCCCTATAAATATATTTTTCTTAAATATCTCCCATGTACAGACAAAGCTCAGTTACAATTTTCTTATATTGTAAGTAAAACAAAACAAACAATCAAAGTTCCTAACTCACAATTTCGACCACCACAAAAAATATTGTTTGCCTAATCTCTTGATAAAGCTCTTATTTTTCGTTACCAAGAGAAAAAGTACATATTTATGTAATTTTAACGATATTTTTCGCAGGCAGTCGCGATAATCGGCTCACTTCGGCTTTCATTTCCCCCAGAGATTGGCAAACGACGGACTGAAACGAATTTTTAGAAATCATATTATCACTTTTAAGTGTATTATAGTTCATAATACTGTTGACTGATTTTGATTTAAATAACTGTTAATAAGTAACGTATGTATTTATCTCACTGAGACAGTCAATTTTACGTATGTTATCCTGTTTTAAAACTTTACTTCATAACGGGTATAAATAAACAATGACAATAAAAATTTAATAAGCAGTTGATCGTTAAGTGTGGATTGCAAAATCAAATATTTATTCAGAAATTAGTCCTTCATTGGCACGTTACTCTTGTCCACGTCAATAATTAATAAACATTTTATCTTAACCAAGCTACAGACTACCAGAATTCGGAACGACCACTGCTGAGAAGAAATGCCGAAAGAAACACAAGCAGTCTTATAGTACCTACATATTTCTAGATTCGCACTATTTATGCTCGAAACAAACCTACAAACTTAGCTCTTTGAAAAGTTAAGACGTCTTTAAATTTAGGTATAAAAATCTTAGTTTTGAGAGTTCTAGAGTTTAGTTCGCCGTCGTACCTACTATTTCTAAGTTTTGAATTTTTTTAAATGCTTTGATATTGGTGCTAAGGAATAAAATAAGGAGTATTGCGTTGTAACTTTCGCGTTCCATAATTTACAAATGTCACTGGGCAATTTGGTCTAGGTCGCGCTATTGCCCATACATTATCATATAAAACATAGATAGCTGATGACGGCAGTGTCGGAAATCTGAGCGGGAATTGATTGGCCATTGTGTGAATCGGAACGTATTCGTTTTATACGCCATATAGTTCCGTCATGTTTCAACTTAGTTTGGAACTTGTGCGGGCTGCTGGACATTTATTTATGTAAGACAGAAAAGCAAAGGTTTAAAAATGTTTTTCTACGAATCTGGCACAAGCTGTGTAGTTTCGTAACCTGTGTTTATTTGTTTACATTAAATATTAATATGGTGGATGCTCGCTCCCGCTTGTAATGACAATAATAACTCGGCTAACATGCGGTGCGTTACACTCCTTGATGGTAAGTGTACCGCGGGCACAGTCTAAATTAATTTTAGTAGACAATAAAAATAACTAATTTTCTTTACTATACGTGATTATAAACGTATACTTATGATGGACATTGTATCGATTGTTCTCCCTCATATCAACAATCCGCATATGATATTATTAATATCAATATACATATATATTTTTTAATTTTTATGAAAAAGGGAGGCAAACGATATTCTGTTTTCATACACATTACCGGGTTAATTCTTGTGTTATCCAAAAAAAATATTATTTATGATTTTTAGCGTCTTCTTCTTATCAAATACACTACTATGAATTTATCTTTTGCTGGGTGGACATGGCCGAGCGTCGTGAGACTCAAGTATCACATAGCTAAATGAAGCTAATTTAGCTGACAGTAGCTATGTTTATCCTTTCAAATGACTAGAACTTGAACCTCTGCAGTCTGCAGCCATTCGCCATGTTTCGGTTCGCTCGCTCGCCGCCAAGCACGTGTTCCCACGCGGCGGGAATGCCCACAATGAATTTGTGAAGTCAAATCACCTTTATTACCTATTTTGTACACAACACATAAATATAAAACAACAATCACAGTTACATTGTCTTTATCCCGCGGCAGTTAAAAAAATACATAGATATATAAGCCATATTACTATCATTATTTCTTAAGTTTACGCGAATATTAGACATTGAAATGAAACAAATTTAACGGATTTTATCGCGGTTAATCGGATACTTTTCAGCATCCATCTTCACGGAAGTCTTCCGCGAAGATGGATGCTGAAAAATATCCGAACGTCGGAGCTCAATAAATAGTTACACATAGAGAACTTAAAACAGTATAAAATTCCTTTGTGTGTAGTGATTAAACCGTGATAAAATCCGTTAAATTTGTTTCATTTCAACATATTACTATAAGTTTACATATCAAATTCATATTAAAATAATTAAAACTCTAAAAATAAACTAATTTTAATAATTATTGTTTACACATAATGTAGTACCTTTAAAAAAAAATTAACCTACTTACAAATTTCCTGCTCTGTGTGTCGACACAAACAGAGTAATATAATATTTTACGAGTCGTCAGCTCAGCTCATGGTTGCACTTCTTACCGCGATTGTTACCTTTCCTTGCCGCGGAGAGCATTTTATGATTCAATGATATTATTATGATGACACATACGATATGACTCGACAGTCACTATTGAACCAGTAGCTCTGATTAAGTAAACAATTGGATGAATTTACTCTGAGGGAGCATTTTTTCAAACTTATGATCAATCTTATAAATATCATTTGATATTTAAAATCGCTTTCCTAATATTTCATTTACCTTCGCAGTAAATATTAAGTATTAAATGTTAGAAATGCAACCATGACCTTTAAAACTAATACAAATATACTGCATTTGAAATTGTTTAGCGTCATAATAATATTAAATATTTTATATTTATTTAAACATATTGTAGGTTTAATAAACATTCATTTCACATCTTTCTTACATTTAATTAACCTTATTAATAGCTCAGCTCAGCGAATTTACACTAGTGCTAGTTACGTCTAGACACCCGTAACGAAGTCGGGACAAACTCATCATTCTACCATGTCTTCGTCCCCACATAATTGACTATCTCTAGCTAATTGGCCAGTTTGTTGAGACGTCCCTCGGCGGAGCGTCTCGCCGTGACCGCTACATCACGGAGCTGCATCATGCATGTAAACACTTAGCCGGCAGTTGCCTTGTTTAGCTATGAGCTGTTGTTATATGTTTTATTATGATAGGATATAGGTAATTATGTTAGGATAAACATTATACAAACACATTTCTTCGAGCAAATATTTTAGATAAGTAAAATGTAATTTGAAAATACATAGATCCACTAGAGTGTGAACCAATATCTTGCTTTAATTTTATATCATTGTATATAAAGCATGTAGGTAGGTATATCAAAAGCGCTATAATAACTTTGTCTCTATATTCTCTTTAGTTTATTGTCTTCAACGAAACATTGTGTTCAAGACAAGCAAATCGGTCTTTGGTTTTGGTTCTAGATTGCAATATAACTGACACACCACGTATGATCAAATTTGAAAACGATTGTAATTTTAAAACAACTGGCGCCTAATAAAGGACAATGCCAAAACTAGCGTTACGCGTAGGAGAGGCGCTATCGATGAATTTTGGTGGTAATTTATGCAACAATATTGGCAATAAAGCCAATTTAAAGTTTCGTTACATCAGGTCGCAGCGGCGAGTACGGCCCAGACTCACAGGCTGCAAATTCACAAACAAAGGATTTGTCACATAGTGGCGTGGTTTTTGTTCATTAATGTTTTTTGTAATCTTATTTCAAGATATTTCGCTTTATAATTTAGAGGTCGTTGCTTTTGTTGTCCATTGCGGGCGAAATGTACGAATGAAGAGAAATCATCAGACAGCAGTATATTTTCTAGGCCAATACATTTTCAGCGTCAATACAAGTGAAAGTGTGTTCACATTATGTAGCCATATTTTCTAAATTTACATGTCTGAGTCAACTTTAGAATCGTTACATTATCAATTATTTATTATTCAACTTATTGCACAAAGTTCAACGTTAATTATACAAAATTATTGTACAAAGGCAAAAACATTATTCAATTTTTCGAAACAAAAACCAAAAGCGAAGAATTTAATTTATTTTTCAAAAAATGAGTTTTGGGATGTGTTCAATAAATGCTTGAGATTAACAGCCGGTGCTTAATTATCGGATCGGGGCCGAATCACGATGAGAGCCTCGCGTCTGCCGCGTCCAGGGGCCACATCACACTCGGATATTGAAAGAACTTATTTTATTATTACATTTAATCCGAGGTAAAATTTTAGTATGCACGCTTTAAATATCAACACAATTTAAGCAACGAATGACCTATTTTAAATTTCTGAAATGGAACCCCATAATGGAAATATTGCGTGAGCAAAGAGCGATGTTCGACTGCCACACATCTAAACTTGTCGAGCTAATTGAGTATGAGCGTACACGAACATGACTAATATTTATCGACAGATTCACAAATCGACTGCAATTTAACCGACCAAAATTATTGCATAATCACCGCTATTACTACGAGAACTTATTTAACCAACGGTTGACCGCAATGTCATACCACATTAAAGGAGCACTTGAGTTTTGACACAAATTAAGTAACTAGACCATAGATAAATAAAATAAATAAATAAATACAAATAAGACCACTGGAACAGCAACTGAATTCTGATAATGATGTATTAATTCGAAGCTTATCTCTCAAACTGAGTTAAATGCTAATAAGGAAGATAATAATAAATGACCTGGCGCTTCCCCGTCGTAGGAGAAGTTGGGCACGAGCAGCGTCTGCGCGTCCACCACCACCACGGGGTCGGAGGAAACACCGTGCACGCCGCGCAGCGCGCCCACCTTAGCCGGCTTGGGGAAGTCCAGCTCGCGGGGGATCGATACGTCGCCGAAGTTCACCTGGTGATCGAGAGATGAACAAACATTTGTCTCCGTTATAAATTTATTGATTTACTACTAGATTCAGCAGTGAATTCGAATTGTACAAAATCTTTAATTCAATTAAAAAATAGTCTCATTTAAAAAAGTGCAATTGTGTGTTGGGAGTATTATCATATCGACAAAATAAAGCTATACATTTTATCCACTAAAGTGAAAACTTTTTGAAGTTACAGTATGTAGAGGCAGAAGCTTGATTCAATTATATCTGATAACTTGAGTGCAAGCAGCCGTCGTAACATTTCGTCGCAAATATCTTTTGTGTCATTTTATTCAACTCAAGACATGCCGTTACTACTCGTTGTTCTAAAATTAATCAAAAATTAGGCAAAGCTAATAAATCAACTGACTGATCCGATCCATTGTGTATTTCTCGGAAGCCGCCATTACGGCGTCTAGTTCAATTAATTACCGGCAAATGACGTCAGAGTACTCGTGCCTTTGTTTAGGAAGCCTGAATAGCCTGTATCTATGTTGTAATGACCGACTGAGAATGTTAAAGTACAAAAAATACTCGTACTTACAATTACAATTCAAAAGACAGGACTTGAAATAGCTTATTCAACGAACCTTATGAAATTGCTAGTGTTTTTGATACGTCAAAAGATCCTTCACGGGATGTTTCACCCAAAAAAAGACTTGTGATATGTTGACTTGTATATCTGTGTTATATCTTAAATGTAATTACATTAAGAACGTGACAATATCTATGCATATTTATATCATGTTTTACGTGAATAAAGTTATTTATTTATTTACATCTCAGGTTCGGGTCCCCCAATATCTATGAGTTACTTATATTGTATAGTAAATACAATCATTTAGGCAAAAATGAACGTTCTCTCTGAATTTTAAATTAAATAATTCTTACCGAAAACTCATCGCACCAAACTGAAAACCACTTGACATCTCTCAAAGTCTTGCCATCGGGGAGGGAAAGAGTGATGCTTTCCCCTCGATATCTCCTCAGAGGGCTGCTACCTCCTCGCTCATCTCTCAACCTTATCGCTCCTGATGATGACGGAGCCTTGGACGAACCCACGTAGAAGTAGGCGGCTGTGGACAAAAAGATAAAATAAGAAAAAGAAATCATCACCTGTATTAAGGACAATCTGAGGTCACACACATCGTCATCTATCCTAGTTATATGCAAGAAATATAAAAAAATCTAATGTAATATTAAAATATAAATAAAACCGGTCAAGTGCGAGTTGAACTCGGAAAGGGTTCCAATGTCACAGTGTCGAGGGTCGAATTTTTTTTTTTTTTTATGTCAGAGGGAGGCAAACGAGCAGGCGGCTCACGAGATGTTAATTGATAACC
>JADGIL010027183.1:0-17579 GCA_020352625.1 Cactoblastis cactorum | reverse complement strand
AAAAACTAGTAATTTCTAATTCGATATCAAAATAGAATTGTGGAAATTTGAAGCAATTTTTGTGTATATAAATAATAGTTATGCAATTTACTTAATTTTAGCCTAAAAGACTAAAGGAATCCAAATAATATCATCAAATAGTGTATAGCATAAAATTTATTTTAAAACAGCACACACATAATTATGTATCTCTTAAAAATATATCAATGTATAAAATAGCACAGAATATCACTTTGGGGCAGTGTGGATCCACTGAGGTGAAGAAACTTTTATTTCAATCCGTTGGACTGTAATCAATTCGTCATCTACCTCATTAACATTGTAGAACCTCTCCAGCTCTTCTATAGCTTTGTCTTCGAGCTGTAAAAAATACTTATCAGATATCACATAGTAAGAGGATATTTCAATAATTTTCCTATTCTTTAAAGCCTGCAATATCCTAACCAGACTAACTAGAAATAACATTTTCATAAACTTCTTGGATTCGAACCCATGATCTCTGGTGTGGTGTGGTCAAGGCGTGTATCAAGGTACCCGCCTTGACCATTGAACCATGGATGCAGTCAATTTCATCAAGTAATTTTTTTTAAAGGAACTCATTGCTCTCAGTTTGGAAATAAAGTTACCTGAGTTAACGCTAATGGTTTTGTCATGATTCTTGAAAAATCTTCCCTCTGTTTTTTCTGATCAGTTAAAATTTGATTAAACTCTATAGCCTTCGCCTTGGGACTACTGCTGACGAGGGGAGTCTCCACTATCTTCCATGGGTTTTTAGGTTTTTCAGGAGTAATTCCAATATTTAGTTTATTTAAGTATCCATCTAGACTTTGTGGCGTGTCATTTCCTTGCATTGCTATCCTCTTTCTCTGTTTTTGAGACAATTTTGGTCCAATATGGTTTATAACAAATCCTTGAGACATATTTGGACTCCTAGTCACTTCAGCTATAGGCGAATCTTTGGGTGACACAGACATACGAGATGTGCTTGGCACAGTGTACATCGATTGATTAATGGAACTAAATGAATTATTTTTAGTCAACTTTGTAAATGATTCCGTTGTTGTTTCGTTAAGAATATCTCGGGCGTTACTTATAGCCTTTAGTCTGGCTTGTACAACTTTTTGTTGTTTTTGTTGAGATGATGGCACTTCAATCCACTTTTCTTGTTGTTCTCGAGTGCCTTTCTCTGAATTCTTTGAAATGTTGCTTAGAGATAGAGTTATATCGCCCGATGACACTTCATTGGATAGGTCTAGTGACGTTACAGAGCTCACGGATTCGTATCTCATTCTAGCTTTTTCACTATCAGTGTAATCAACCTTTTTAGAATTGTTTTTCTTCTTAGATACATCTTTGTTTTCGATCACACTATCATTTTTTACATCTTCATCTGTTATCTCTAACTGCACTGGGAAATTAGCTGCAAGATCTTCAACAATACCATCACTTGGTGCATTGAAGAATGGTGTGATCACTCGGGATGACATAATGGGATTGAATTTACAGTAGTAATACGATAATTCTTTGACGACACTGTCCTCAACAACTTCTAGGGATCGGTTTTCGAGAACAGAACAGAGGTTCAGAGATATGAATTCCATACAACAGCACTGCAGTTGTACAGCATTGTATGTGTGAGCGAATTGGCATAGTTCAGCGCAGTTTTTTAAGTTTATTAGATTAGATAGAGCCACTTCGCACATTTCTCGCAATCGACTTATGAAGAACTGGTCGGCAACAATCAGCATGCTGCATATGAAGTCGATGTTGTCGGAATTTTCTACTTCAGGACAAGAGTCTGTATACAAAAAGTCGATTATTGGTTGAAGGATGCTGTGGCTGATTGGAAGTGATACTCCAGAAAGTACACTCTGTAACAAAATTTTAATATTTACTTTACAGAAAAATGGATGAGATATGGATCTATAGGATACTAACTTTTCCCGCGGCTACACGCGCGTTCTATAATTTCCGATACATAATGTCGTTTAAGCAAGCACCTAAGTTCTAAAATAAACCCTCATGCAAGATTTAAGACCCATAGCACTTCTAGTTTCTGAGGTTTGTGTGAGTGTAAATAACTATATTAATTGCAAATAATATATGTATATTCATTGTAATTTATGTATATTATTTATTGCGTACAGTAATATTATAAAAACAAACTGAAATTACGAAAAGAACATAAGATACCAACTTTAAAAAAAAGAGTATTATAAATGTTAATAGTTTTCTACGTGAATTGATTTATTGTATATGTAGAGTTGGCACAAAAATAACAGTAATATTTTTAAACACATTTAAACCGACAGAGCGATCAAAAACAAATCATAACTCACCTCGGTCCAGGAGTGCATGAACATTCCATGAAAGTATTCGAGTCGCGCGGCGAGCACGCAGCGGTGCGCGGCGATCGCGGCGCCATCTCGCGAGCGCACGCTCGCGTCGCACAGCTCGGGGAAGCGGGTTCGATCCCAGGAAGGAGGCGTGGGTTTGCTGAATGTCGCAGAGTCGCGCAGGCAGACGGTGCCGTCTCGGTAACTGGAGTAACGATTTTAATCACAATCACTACAAACGCCACGTCGATCAGTACAAAAAATGTTTTATTTTCACAATATTAAAATTATTACATGACTATGATGTCCAAAGTAGGATCTGTCCAGTAAAGACTAAGTTATAATACGACTAAACTTACATTATTAACTAGCAACTGTTTTCACGTCACGTTATCGTGAGGGTAAGGGATAGAAGAGTTAGTAAGGTATAGTCTATATCTTTGCCAAATTCAATCTTTACAGTTTGTGTTTACTTTGAGTATTTTTTTTAAATCACACAAATTGAGTTATCCCCAAACTAAGTTTGAGACTTGTATTACAATAACGTACAGGATTTTTTTTTATGTCATAGGGAGGCAGACGAGCAGGCGGGTCACATGATGTTAAGTGATCACCGCTGCCCATAGACAATTGCAACACCCGCGGGATCACAGAAGCGTTGCCGGCCTTTAAAACGGTCACTCACAGGACGGAGCATGGCGGCTGATAGCCGCCATTCAGGCGTCAGTCTTCTGTGGGGGAGTGGTACTGCCCCGGACGAGCCGGCCCATTCAAGTTGCAGGCTAAAAAAGCGTGCAGCAGGCTCATACCACTACTAAAAGTCTCTATCTATTCTATCCAAATCAAGTAATTTATTACTGATCGAAGCAAAAGCCTATTATGTAAATACTCACTAGAACTTGTCCATCAGTTTGTGCAGCGTCATCATCTGCAGCCGCTTGGCGGAGGCCTGAAGTAGCTTGACGGGGTCGCAGTACACGCTACGAGGCGCCTCCTGTCTCCTATTCTTATTGCCTTTCTTATTTTTCTCTTGTTTGTACACTTTGAACGCTGATATCTCCGATGCGTTATCTGGAATAATATATATACTTTATAGTATGAATACATATAATAAAATTGTAACTGAGCTATGTCTGTACATGGGAGATATTTAAGAAAAAAATATATAAGGGCTCTTTATAGAGCCTATAGAAGCCAAAACGATTGTTTTTAGAATTTTTGTCTGTAAGTTTGTACCCGCATCACACAAAATCTACCGAACGGATCTGGATGAAAGGCGCAGCGATGGACTATGACTTAGAATAAAAGAGAAGCTACTTTTTATCACGAAAAAATGTATGGTTCCCGTCTTGGAAGTTTAGGGTAACTTCTTTTCAAAAGATTTGATGTACCCTAAAATCTACGCGGACGAAGTCGCGGGCATCAGCTAGTATATTATAATCCACGTTAATAGTAAAAAGTTCCGGCTAAGAGCGAGTTGGACTAGCGAAAGAACAATATGGAACACGGCAAAAAAATCACATTTGTTGTATGGGAAAATATTTTCTATAAATATAATAGGTATATATATTTTATTCTACATGCAGATCTTTTGACTATTTATTATCAGCGATTTTCTTAAGGGTTTTATATAAATTCTAAAACAATTAATAACTCACCAATCATCTCCAATTCGAGATCGACATCTTTCTCTTTCTTTATTACGGGATTGAGATCTTCCCTCCTTATCTTCAGGCCACAAGGTCCTAGTTCGGCGACGTCACAAGTCCCCGTATACATGTACCTTAAATTTCAATATACACTAATATTGTAGTTTTATTAACAAAAAAATACTAGCATATAAGCACATTGAATATTTAGTCTTAGTTTTTGTTTTTACAGCGGCAAAAGGCATCATCTGTGAAAATATCAACCGTCTAGCTGTCACGGGAGAATATAAAGAGACAAAAAGTAGCCTCCACTCACTCACTCTCCAGCTCTTCAACTATTTCCACATAAAAAATCACACTAACCCCTTGCTCCGTTTTGACATGAAAGACAGACAAACGAACAAACACTTTCCCTTCCTACTTCCTACCCTAATAATATTATAAATGCGCAAGTTTGTTGGATGTTAGAGGGATGCAAACGAGCAGACGGGTCATGTGATGTTAGGTGATCACCGCCGCCCATAGACAATTGCAACACCCGCGAGGTCACAGAAGCGTTGCTGGCATATAAAAAGCCCCTGCTCTCTCCAAATGAGGAGGGCGAGAAAGTTGGGTCTCCGGCTCTCCTACTCACCGGACGGAACATGGCGGCTGATAGCCGCCATTCAGGCGTCGGCCTTCTGTAGGAATGTGGTACTTTCCCGGATGAGCCGGCCCACTCATGCAGCAGGCTCATACCACTAGTTAAATGTATATGTGCGTATGTCTGTTTGTTACTCTTTCACGAAAAATCTATCAGATGGATTTGGACGAAAGTTTACAATAATAAAGGCAATAATAGGCATCAAAATAAAATATAGACTATACTTTGTAAAGCCTGTATGTAATTTAGGTCGTAGTATGACGATACATACTTAATACATAATATGATCAATTAAGTCGGGAAAAAATCTGCCTTCTGAGAGCTATCTTGGCAAACGCTGCCTAAACCATTGCAATTACACAAAGATGATATACTGTAGGATTGTTTGCCTTGAAGCGTTCTAAGTGGCAGACTAAATTCCACACGACCGAAGCCGCGGGCAAAAGCTAGATTATAATATTAGGGTATGGTTGTCGATATTCACTCACCTCAGAATCCTCTTAAAGGTCGTTCAGGTATAACGTTCTCTAGAACAACCACCGGCTTATCCTCCTTGGACGTCATATTATCCTGGTACAATTTATACCCACTCAGCTCAGAATCCTCTCAAAGACTTCAGGTATTACATTCACTAGAACGACCACTGGCTTCTCCTCCTTGCTCGTCATGTTGTCCTGGTACAATTTATACCCACTCACCTCAGAATCCTCTCAAAGACTTCAGGTATAACATTCTCTAGAACAACCACCGGCTTATCCTCCTTGCTCGTCATGTTGTCCTGGTACAATTTGTAGAGGAGCTCGCTGTGACACGCTACTATGTACATGTGCGCCGGGTACAGTCTACTGCCGACCTAAAATATATTAAAATATTTATTTATCACTACATATTATTAAACAAAGTCCCCGGCTAAGTTGTCTATGTATGTATGTTTATGATAAATCCAAAAACGACAGAAGGAATTTTTATGCGGTTTTCACCAATAGATAGAATACATTAAGGTTAAGGTGCATAATGTATTAAGGTTTTTTGTGTAAATTAGTTGAATAAGGACAATTAATACTAAACGTGTTGGAAAATTTGCTTAAATTTTCCGACACGTTTAGTATTAGTTATTAGCTAGAGAGTTTTCATCGACTAATCCATTTAAGATATAACAAAACAATGTATGGGGGGGGGGGGGTAGTGTAAAATAAATATAAAAACAAAATTTATGCTAATATATTAAAGCGCAATATATATTATAATTATTTGCACACATTATTTGCTGTTTGCAAAGCGCTTTTTTTTAAACATAACGAATATCATTTTGACTCCTGTGTGTATATAAAAAATAAAAAACTTAAATATAAGTTTTTTATTTTTTATATACTTAAATATAAGTCCCTTGTGTGGTTGACTGTAAATTGATCATTAAAACTTTAATAATTTTATATTTAATCTATCTTACTTCGAACCTAAATTTGAAAAAATTTCGTTATTGGAAATTAAATATATATAAAATTTCAATAAATGAATACCTTGAATATGACGTCGTGTAGCGGGTCATCGGTTGAAGCTGTCTCCATAAGCGCCGCCATTTGCTTCGTCATGCTGGTAGGTGATAACTGCGGTATGGAAGTGAGACCACACGTTGGTTTTATCTAAAAAAAAGATAATATGTATCTTACAGTCTAATGTAATGATAAATTTGAAAACCTACGTCTAGTAATAATTTCTTCTCGTTCTGTTCACGCTTTATGTACACAATAAATGCTATATAAAAGAAAGTAAAAAATAAACGTATATACATTCTTTTTTTAAATTGATATTTCAAATAGTGATTTCAATATTTTCAAATAATACACTTTTAGGTCTTTAAAAATGTGTAAGAAATGTTGTTCACAATGACTATACTACGTTAAAAGTTCAAAAAAAAAACAGAAAATTTCAGGCGCTTTGGAGCTAAAGAAAATCGCCCAGAGTAAAATAAAATGCTAATCAACATGAAACATTATGACTTACCAAACAATTATGTAATATGAATAAATTACCAAATTACCATGGAAATTTTAAAACGCATGTAATAACCTAAAATGTTTACCTGCAAGCAAGCAAAATTCAATCCTTCGCTATCCACAGCTATAGCGACCGCCCGGTGTATATTCGGCACCTTAGTAATCCTCACAGAAGTGCAATCATCTTTCTCTAGAAACTTTACCAGCGCGGTCTTGTTGTTGTCTCTTTCCCTCTCTTTCCTGATTGGCTGAGGGTTTGTGGGCGGAGCCTTGCGTGAGATCGAGCCAATGAACGCTTCGCCGTATTTAGTTGTGAAGTATACTGCGTCGTGGGTCAGCGCCACGTGAGTTATGACTGTTTGGTGACTGAGTCCGAAAACACATCTGAAATGTCCATCAGTGTTTTTGTTTAATAATTTGATTTGATTTTTTCTGACGATCTCCATGGTGTAACGGTTAACGTACTTGACCGATACTTAGGAGTTATTATAAAAATATAGTATCGTTGAGTTAGTAGTCCATAACACAAGTCTCGAACTTAGTTTGGGGCTAACTTTTGTGATTTGTTCCTATATATTTATTTATTTAATTCGCGGACAACAGTACATTTATATAAACTTACCAGCCACCGTCATCATTTGAACGGTCAATAAACTTTCATAATAATTTCAAGAGTAAAATAAACCAAATTGGTCCAGTCATTCTAGAGTTTTAGCGAGATAAAAAAACAGTAATAGATTCATCGACCTACGATAAAGAACTTAACTTACAATCTCGCAAAACAAGTGTCCTCGGCAAAAGTAGTTATATAATAATTATATAGAACGATATTTAATTGTAAACAAAATGAATGGATTTTTTTATGACAGAGGGAGGCAAACGAGCAGGCGGGTCACGAGATGTTAAGTGATCACCGCCGCCCATAGACAACTGCAACACCCGCGGTGTTACAGAAGCGTTGCCGGCCTGTAAAATAAACCTCCGCCCTCCCCATTTGGGGAGGGCGAAGAAGTTGGGCCCCCGGCTCTCCCACTCACCGGAAGGAGCATGACGGCCGATAACGGCCATTCAGGCGTCGGTCTTCTGTGGGAGTGTGGTACTTCCGCGGACGAGCCGGCCCATTCATGCTACAGGCTAAAAAGAAGCCTGTAGGTTCTAGGCTCCATACCACTACTAGTAGTGGCACCATACCACTAATTGTGATTTGTACTCATTTTTTTGTTTTAATGTAAAAAAGGGCAGTAGAATAAAGGTTTCTTTTTTATAATGGGAAAAGGCTTATAAGTAGGATACCTGGTGAGCTGCGCAGTAGTGTCCTGCCAGATGAGCAGTTGTCCCACGTTTGTGAGTAGCAGTACAGTGACCCGTGAGTATGCCCCTTGCTCACTCATTTTCGCTTCCACGCACACTTGGCTCACGTTAATTTGCCTAAAACCAAACGAAACTGTGGTCTGTTCTATGAAAATACTATTTCACATATACATATGACGTTATTTCATTGATTTTAAACGCAAAAAATTAACATAAGTAACTAAGTAAGAGATGACCCATAACCTGTTGCAAATCGAATATCCAAGTCTTGACTAGACTGAAGAGCATAAATAAACATGAGATATTAATAAATATTGACTCACTTGATAGCAATCTTCTTGCATAAGTATTTGTGCAGTAGGTACACGTCCCCTCGGCTCGTGGTGATGACAGTGGCTGCATCGCCAACGCCGACTAGTTGTATGCCCGCTTCTTCTTTATTGTTCACTGATATTGCCACCTAGAATCGGAAACTTGTAGTTTTTTACGTAAAATAAATTTTAAACAGTTTTTTTTTTGTTTTCTGTGCAAGTGTTGAACATCGTTTACAGAATCACAAAAATAAACTGAATTTATTCAATTATATTTTATAAGGCTCTAATTTTTGGTAATGTAATCATATTATTTACGAAATCCAGTTTGGTGCTAAAATGGCCGTAGCGAGAAACTTCTCTGATATCCATAGTAAATTAAATATAACAATATTTTTTCTTGCTGGGAGTACTAATGGCTATAAAAATAAACACGACTATAAGAATAAACATGATTACACATCTGTAAAATTATTTTCTATATAAACCGAACAAAATCAATTCGTCAATCAGAAAAAGATCATTTTCCATCATGACTTGACCGGGAGAAGGGAGAAGCTTCACCTCTGCGCCAACGACACCGTCAAAACAAAAAAAAGCTTACCCTTTTAGGCGCCGGCACAACTTTGTCTTCTTGCGAGTGTCCCAACTGGCCTAGATTAGTGCCCCACGTGTACACTGCGTGGACATTCCACACGGCCACATGAGACCTTGCAGCCACTACGCCTAGGGGTTTCGATATCTTCAGCAGAGGCTTGATTGACGGAAGTTTGATGACTGACGGCGTGTTGGCCGATTGGCTGGCATTATCCGCGTTGTTTAGACCGTATTGGATGATCTGGAATAATTTATTTTCTTCAAAAAGTACCGCCTTCAATAAACCCCTTTTGTTGAAGTTGGTTAATATATTAAAACCTTCTCCAAATAACATTTTACTGCAAACCAAATCAAAATCTGTTCAGCTAAACGCGAGATAAACGAGGACAAACATACATATATACACGTCAAAAAGAGAACCTCCTTTTTTAAGTCGGTTAAAAAAAGAATTTAATTAAAGATAAAAGATGATGACTCGTTTAGAAGATACAAAATACTAAGGATATTGAGAAATATATAAACTTTATTCATTTTCAATGTTCATGTGTTCATTTCGCATTCTTAAATATTTTTTATTGTAAATTTTGCTATAAGATGTGATGACGTACCAATTTCACGACACCTTTTGTTTTTTTACATAAGACATAATAAAAGTATCTAATTTGACTATTTGTGACTTATCTTATTTACAAACTCTAATAAAATTGTCCGAATTCATTTTGGAAAAGAGCTATTTTCCTCGAACTGATGGACCGATTTTTATTAAACATAGCTAAGAACCACCGAAACTGGATTTCGATTGACAAAAAAGACTTGGTCTCGGAAAAGAGAGAAAGGAATCGGTCCATCCGTTTTAAAACTACGATGTGCAGACAATCTGTAGCTTGATTAAAAAATTTATTTTATTCAAATAACGCCCCCACCCCCGGTAAAATATATATAAAATACTGGCTGACCCGTGCCCACTTCGTTGGCCGTTAAAATCTAGCTTATAGTCTGAGTCTCATAATATTAGTATAGATACTGAAGTGTAAAAGCTTCTGAACGTCTAATTTTAGAATAATTATTTTGATTTTGAGATATACACACATACAGACATCCGGCTACCTTCAGTATCATTTACTGGGGGCTCACCGTGCCGCTCTCCAGCAGAAACACTGTGGTCGTGAGTGTGAGGGCAGCCTGCAGACATGGCTCCGGTAGCCGCAGCGGCACGGGCCTTAAAGCAGTGCCGTGTGGTCCGCCCGCGCGCGCCGTCTGCCCGCAAACGTACACCTCCGGTCCTGAACCACCTTCGCACACCCAGATGCTGTGGAACTTGCCTAGACAGACCTGCAATGATGCAGTTGGTCAAAAGATTAAAAAAATAATAATTAAACATTGGCTTACTTGTATCATCTTTTACAACGACTAAAAAAACCCGAGAATCTATTCCTGTCATTTAAATTGCATCTCTCTTGATTTCTGTGAAGTTAATTTTCTCTTTATGGTGATATACTAAGGTTTAAGAAGAATCTTTATTTTTTAATAATCTTTATTACTAAGTAATCAATTCAATCAATTCTAGGAAACGATTGATAAGCTGTTTTGACGACAACAAAAAAACATATGTTCTAATATTTTAGTGAGTTATATTTCAATAGCACAGGTAATAAATTTTAAGTTAATTCTTGCACAAATCTAAGCTGAGGCCAGTAAGTCTGAAAGTCTTTTGTCACCAATTTTATACGCTAAAAGGAACAAAGAACTAAATTAAGACAAAACCACAAAGTACCAAATAAGCGAAATAAATAACCAAAAATTTTACAAACAAAATATAATTCGATAACAAAACGCTACATCGGGTGTCTTATACGCTGCGGGTATGTACAGCTGAGATGACCGTGGTCGTACGCGCTGGGATCCAGAGGGGCACTTGGGGCGTATTTATACGTCTGGAAAGGATTCACCGATGAAACTACCTTCACCACTTTCTTTGGAGGTTCCTCTACATATGACATGGTATCGTAGTACGAGCGATCCAATAAAGCTCTTTCTACTCTCGGCTCGGGCGCATTCCTTCCAGGCAAAAACGTAAACCCTCCCGGAATAGCCCCCACCAATGGCTCCCCTCGAATAATACAGAACGCGAAAAACGTTAAAATTGAATAAAATAAACCCAGTAACACAATATAGAAAATTAACAGTATTTTGTTATCGTTAATAGCATGTCTCAGCGCTTGAAAACATCCGATATTTTTATGAGAATCTATAGTGGGATCATCGGATATTGTACATTTTTGCGATACAGGCGTCAAGGCACCTTTGTTTTCTAATTTACAACATTGCACTGGATATAGTTTGCTGGGATTATTTTTGCGCCATTGCGAATCAGCAAAATCCCTGTAATTGTTGACTCCACAACACTCGTACTTCTGCATAGTGTAATTCCATAAGAAAGTAATTATATCGTTTTCTTTTCCATACGAAGATATTAAAGTTTTCTCTAAATACATTCTCGTTCTAGGGTTGTCCGTGTAGATGTTGTGGACTCCTGTTATGAAGAATAACCAGAAGGCGACTGAAGATAGAACGGTAGCAAGGAACACGTAGGATTTGATGGCGCATTTTATTTGGCAGCCTGCGCCTAGAATACCGCAGCATGAGGTCATCATGGTGAGAAGGGCGATAGCCATCAATATAGAAGTCATTGGTGTCAACCACAACTTTAAACTGACAAAGTCCGCGATGTTGTTGACCAAAGAACTTTTCGTCACTGTGTAATTGAGGTCTTTAAACAAGTTAACGTCGAAAGAACACCATAGACATATGAAGAAACCGATCAAGCCGAAAAGAAAAAATAAAAAGTTGGTGAACCCGAGACAGGTGCGCGGCAATGCAACTGTATGCATTTTGTACGTTCAATTATCATACAAACTGGCTAAAAATCGAAATAAACCAAACTGCTATTTATTGACATATTGTTTTTGATTTAAGTAAGTTGCTGTTAGACTTTTAAATGAAGTTTGTCAAATAATCTAAGTCAAATTTAAACAAAGTTTTTAATTGAATTTGTAAAAATATAAAAACTATTCCTTACAAACCTAATGGGTTGGTCAGATCAGAGATGTTGAAATTTACTTTAAAATGTACCTGTTTAACACAAACGTTGGTCCTATTAAAGCAGCCAAGCAGTTCTGGGACATTTTTCTGCTGCTGCGTTCCTGTGCCCAGAGTGTAGTTGGAGTTACTTCCCCAGACATAGACCTCACAGGGACCTGGTCCATGTTTATGCATGTACTGCCGGTCCAACATCGCATGCTCTAAGGCTTTGTAGTCATCTTTGTCTACTATGTCAGTGTTTACACCTGAGAAGATACAATACAATTAAAGTACTCGTAAAACTGTCATCTATACATATGTATATGTATATAATAAAATTGTAACTGAGCTATGTCTGTACATAGGAGATATTTAAGAAAACATATATAGCAACTCTTTATAGAACCTTTAGAAACCAAAACAATTGTTTTTAGAATTTTTGTCTATCTATTTGTATGTTTGTACGCGCATCACACAAAAAAACTACCGAACAGATCTGGATGAAATTTGGCACAGCGATGGACTTAGATTAAAAGCTAGACTACTTTTTATTCTGGAAAGATGTACGGTTCCCGAGGGATATAATTGATTGCAACCGGTCCACAAGATATATAGTATCAATTTGTCGGACGAAGTCGTAGATTAGCTAGTTATAAATAAATAAATATATAGGGGCAATTCACACAGATTGAGTTAGCCCCAATGTATATACATATACTAACTCAACAACACCATATTTTATAATAAATACATATAGAGATAAACCTCCAAGACCCAGGCCAATCAGAAAAAGGTAATTTTCCTTCATGATTTAACTGGGGATCGAACCCGGGATCTCCTGAGTAGTGGTCAGATATGTTGAGGTAGTCAATACATATATATCAGACACTACTGACTATGCAGCAGAAATTATGGGAAAGAAGTAGCTTATGTTGCTGCATCTAGTCACAGATCTAGTCCTTTTTTATTTAACGAATAAAAATCCACTCCGGACTTACCAAGTTTCATAAGCAAAACAGCTGCATGTATCTGGCCGTAGAAGATGCTTCGATGAAGTGGAGTATACCCAGATTCCCTGTCTCGTGCGTTTATAAACGCCACAGAGGAGTGCCGAACTAGCCACTCCATGAGGTGTGTGCGGCCGCGAGATGCTGACATGTGGAGGGCGGTTCGACCCTGGAAATTAACAACAACATTATTACCACTTTATTCCAGCAATAATTTAGCTTTATAAAAAAAAAAAAAATGTTAGTGAATAGCAGAATTTAATATCTAAGATTTCTCTAAATAAAATATATTATTATTATAAAAATTTGCTCACCTCAAAATCAAAAGCTTTAACAAAATTTGCGCACGTAGCTTTAATGAAGCAAGCCAACTCTGCATCGCTGCTCGATCTTTTTGTTATGGCACTCGTCAAGGCATGTCCGTGGCTACGAGACTTGCACCTCTTTGTGCAGTCCACTTCAGCTTTATTCTTGCTCATTTTTATTGTTGAACAAGAGTATTAATTTGTAATAAAATTTAATAATATGTATTATTATTTAAGTATATGTATTAAAATAAAAATATTAGATATGTCAGTAGATATAAAATTATGAGTAAAGTCAGGTACCATAAAGCAAAACCTCTATAGTAACCCCTGAGGGGTTACAGTGGTCCTCCTAACAAAACATAATTGTTGTTGTAGCACTCTGAAACAATAAATTTTATTTGTTATTAAGCTACTAAATTAATGATTACACTGCAGTTAAATAAAATACTATACAATGAACTAAAAGCTACATAAACTACCAGAAGCCAAACCAAACCAGAGTTTTTTTTATTATTTACTATATGTAAATAATAAAAAAAAAATCTAAGACAAATTAGACAACTTTCAAGGGCGAATACAATTTGATATGATTACTGATGTTTAAAAGTAAATTATCTATCTGATGATCTTGAAAATATTAATTATTTTGTTAAATTTACAGAGACTTGTGTTATAAGTATGAAAATAAAAAGTGGGAAATTAAGAAAATATTTCAATGAGAAAAACCACCTTTACAAGTAAACAGCTGTTTGATACGTGATGTTCATAATAACATACTCGGATACCATATTTCACCTCGAAATTAAAGAAAGCATATATCTCATAAACCACGACACAACTAATAATATAATTAAAACATGAAATTACAAATTATTGCGAAATCTTAACAAATTGGACTCAAAATAAAAAAATTATGTCAGACAGACAGATTTCGCCGACATTTAACGTCAAAAATAGACATCGAAACAGTGTTGCCGTGAGTGGTTTCCGTGCTGTGGTTTTACTTCTCGCAGTGATTGGCAGATAAGACTGACAAACCTTTATCCAAAAGCAGTGTAATTTATTGTCATCTTGTTTAGCATTATAATCTGACTAGGTAATGGATTACAATGGATTACCTGATATTAATGACATCTCCTTGGGTAATACTACGAATTTAGTATTGGAACTGGATTGTACATAGTCCTAGAGAAAGAAAGAACCCGTTTTTGGTATGGCCATCTAGTACATTTTACCTTCACGGGTAATGCTATTTGAGCTCTTTGTCAATGTCACGGACGTTAGAGAGATCCTGTCATGCCAGCAGCACTGTCATGTCATTTGTATAGGTCAAAAAAATTGCAGATGATCGTTGTTGTATAATCAAATTTATGATTCGTGGTCCGAGAATTTAACACCAATCACGATTAAAACGGTTCTATAAAAACATGTTGAAGGCATTAACGTGTGCAACTAGATTATCTAGGGGGCCCTTGTCGAGGTAAGAGATTTGAAAATGAATTCTGTGCACGCCTTTAGATATGGTTAACTTTGGAAAACCGTTTTACTGCTTTTTACTTCAATATATGCTTTGATCAACCAGAAGTTCCAACATCATATGATAATAATTAATTTCAGCTTTAAATTTATTTTCTATAAATATCTAACAAAATCAATACTTATTCATCATTTTGTAGCAGTAACAAAATGTTAAAATATTCTGTCACAGTAATGCATTTTGATTGCTTTCTAGTTTAAGAACTTTATTTCTCATAAAGAATTACATTCACTTGCAATGAGCAATGAGAAAAAATTATACTTAGTAGTAGTGCTTTTGGTAGTAGAACTAAAAACTTTTTACACTTTTTCATCTTATAGAAAATATAATTATATTCAAGAGCAAGTTAGCTTATTTTTTATAGGTATTATATGAAATACTTATTTAATGTAACTCGCACGAAATTTTCAGATCATTGCCTGCTTTTTCAACTAGCAGTAAAACTTGGGCTAACACAAAAGATCCAACAAGTATTAATGAGCCCACTAAGATAGAAAATGAAGCAGTATTGGCATTGCCAGAGGAGGCTCGTGAGAAATATGCTCTGGAAGCAAAGATTTCAGTTCCTTCTAAGGTATTTTTTATTTTACTATTATAATTAATTAAAAAGGATATTAATAAGGATATGATGTTTTATGTAGTAATGTACTTTTCTCATACTTTTACTTTAGGCAGCAAAAGATAAATCTGTCTAGTGTGAAAAAAAACTAACAGATCTGTGCCCACTTAGTTGGGAGTTAAAAAGCTCTTTTTTAACACCCAATTTAGCACTTTTGAATTGTGTAGCTTTCTGATTATAAAAGATTTTTCATGATTGATTCAGTATTTCCGAAGATTAGCCCTTACAAAGGTACAAGTTTTACCTCTTTATAATATTAGTATGTATAGATTATATTTTAATTTAAAAAAAAGCCTGTGTATATACATATACATATATCATTGCACTTGTGACTTTAAATTTGTTATATGTCTTTAATATTGTTTGATTAGTGACCTGATAATTTATGTATTTATTTGATTAAGTGGTATTTTATTGTACTCGTAGTCTCGTATCCATACTGGTATCCATAAAATTGCTTAGTGATTTACTCACATAATTTTTTCCTTCTACAACAATGACATTTTATACAGCAATGGATTCGATGAAAATATTTTAATGAATTTACACATAAGTCATCCTCCAAAGCAATCATTGTTTTATAGAAACAGATACAGTAGAGAACAAAAAAAAAACACTAATTGAAGTTAAATTTTGAAGTTTGATTTTTAGTTATTATTTTTTTATTTTATCAAATCTTTACTTGTTTCAGGTTGATCTGTCACCAATCACAGGGGTACCAGAAGAGCATGTAAGGACCCGTCGCGTCAGAATCTATCAACCATCTAAGAATGCTATGCAGAGTGGTACTAGCAACATCCAACACTGGGAAATGGAGTTCGATAATCGCCAGCGTTGGGAAAATCCACTTATGGGCTGGACATCAACCGGCGATCCATTGTCCAACATGAAGATTCAGTTTACCTCTCCTGAAGAGGCTATAGAACACTGCGAAAAGAATGGCTGGATCTGGTATTTGGACGTGGCGAAGACAGAAAAAGATGTAAAGCCTAAGAACTATGGTGTCAACTTCTCATGGAATCGCCGCACTCGAGTGTCAACCAAGTAAATTGTTAGTATAATTTGTTGATTTTATTATTTAATTTAGGAAATGATGTCAGATATTTGCAGATTACATTTTGGCAATTAAATATTGTTTTTCTTTTTAACACATATTAACGTATCTTGATGTCCATGAGATATTAAAATGTTTAGTAGTATTTTTTTGTAGTTCTTTTCATGAATAAATCCCTTAAAAAATAGGTATTGAGCTAGTCATTATGAAAATTAACTATTTTGTTAATATTTTTCATAATTATATAAAAAGAAATGTCTATTTATTAAATTAGCATTTTATGTTTTCTTTCCAATATATGACTAAATATATTGGATATTTTCCATTCAATTGATATGCCAACCGTTTTGCTAAGCGTGGCAAGAGTTGTAACTCGGCTCTGTCTAACCCGTAAGGGATAAAGATGTGATACTGTATCTGTATCTATATAAGAAAAACAGACAGATTTAGTTTGAAGCTATTTTAGTATTTTTATAGGCTCTGATCATGGGAGTTTGGAAGCACTTACCTTATTTATGCTGTCAAGTTATGAAATCAATAAAAACAATGTTTCTATATTTTCGTTTAATCATAGTTCTCAACATGGTTAACTTTATATTTTGTACCTCGGAAGAAAATCATATTTCGCAGGTCTCACTTAAAAGTTTTTTATTTACATATAATACAATTTAAACATATGATACAAATTATTACCGAATCATGCCAACACATGCTTTAAATATTGCAATTTTACTAACTACTATAGTTTTACATGTACATCGTACATAATTAAATTTTAGATTTAAAAAGTATTTTCTAACAACCTTTTTAAGAAATAACTATAGATAAAATTATGAAAAATTATTGCATCCTCTTCTTTCTAACTATTTACATAATAATGAACAATATTCGAGAAATCTATTCTATCAGAGAACAACTTTATTATGTTTATTATTATCTTTAAAATTTTCCATGCCTAGTGATTGTGGTTTGTTTATTGAAATATCAAAGGGATTGAAATCCAATCCAAAGCAAATTGTGTAAAATTTGTTATAAAGCGAAGTGGTATAAACAGTAATATCTATGTGACTGCACCTAAAATTCTAGAATAATTTGAAACAGGCTTCGAAAATATCTACATACAAATAAT
>JADGIL010027181.1:0-13600 GCA_020352625.1 Cactoblastis cactorum | reverse complement strand
AATCCCATCAAAATCGGATAAGCCGTTTGGAAGATTACCCTGGACAGACAGACAGACAGACAGACAGACAGACAAAAATTCTAAAAAAAATCGTTTTGGTATTGGAAACGGGTAAATACTACTATGCAATTTGAAAAACGCAATTATCTTGAAATTACAGACAGACACTCCAATTTTATTTATTTGTGTGATTATAGATGATCATTAATCTTTTAATCGATCTAAAGTTTCCTGACTCTGGCGTCCAGTTTAATTTCAACAATTAAAATATCATTAAGAACATCGTGCTAGTCATATAATATAAGGGATCAAACCTTGGAATACAAAATAAAACTGTCCAAAATTCAGTCTAATTTTTTTATTTGTAAAAAAAACAATAAAGTTGAATAATACAGTGAGCACATGCGCTTATTGCCCGGGAAAAGAGACAGTCTTCCGGAGCAAGAAGCTGCAGCGAGTCGAGCCGAGCGTCTGCGCTGTATGAGTGGATGTAGCCTTCGATACTTATACACGATACTGAAAATAATGGTGATGACGATAATGAAGTTCTACATAAAATAACCGATGGCAAACATTGACAGCTTCGTAGTAAGGAAAGTGACTAAGGTGCTTAATACACTGAAAATGTAGAAGATGAAGTGATTTGTACGCGTATTGACGAAATGAACGCGACTGTAAAAGAAATAAATGACTAAAGTAGACGCGGAAGACGAGATATGGAAATTTGAATTGTGAAAACGATTGTGCGATGAAAATATATAGAAAGAAAATAATAATATAGATGTATTTTTTTGGGATTGTGAGTGATGGAGTGATCTTAAATCAAATAATTATATGAAAATGAACAAGCTCATCTGACCAGCTTTGTATCTCATTCGTTTGAGAGGCTCGGGAATGAAGTTCGAAATGAAATATCCATTTTATTAGTAAATGATAAAATATTATCTAAATCAGAAATTAAGAGACGTGGACGATTTGATGAATTGATTAAATATGTGGTTATTTTATTGAATTGACCCTTTTCTAAACAACGAAAGATACATCACAGCACAGTACAATAAATAAACCTTAACTATATTGAGCCTTCATGTATGTGCATACAGTTCTCGGTGTCTGGCACATGTAAATTGAATTGATGCTATATGATAATCGTAAGCTTAGACCATTATGTCAGATATACTTGCAATTTTGAATTATTTTGGCAAAGATAAGCTTGTTGTCAAATCAGAACCATCAATTATGTATTATCTTGATCGTATAAATGCACCAGTACCCTCTCCGTCTATGCACATACCCTGCCACAAGTCCAAATTGGATCACGGCCATACACCGCCATCAAGTGCAATAAATAGACATAAGTGCGATCACATTCATTACTCTAAAACTACCCCTAAATGTATATTTCATAAGGTCATAATTTCATATATCAAATTCGATTTGTACCAAATTTTGTTACATTTCGCGACTATCACGAAACCGGGCGGTTTGTTCTATTCTATCCACCTCATGAATTAAGGACGTCAGCTTTTACACGTTATGCGGCCTGTCCCAGAAGTACGCCTTGTATAACAAAATATGCACTATGCTAAATTTTATTTCCACCTCTGGCTCATTTAAGATATGCAGCAGACGTCCTATAATTACGGGATGCCGAGGGCAACGTCTGTTATCATGCCTTATACGTAGCTAGTTTAATGGCAACGCGGCGAAGGACGCCAACAGAGCGCCGGCGCCACTTGGTGACTAGTTGCTTATATATCGATCACTCACGGTTCTCTCACTAAACAAATAAATAACTTACGACCTAACACAGAACTATAGACTAATCTATACTTTGACACATGCGATCGACGCGTGTCGCGCCCAATCTCTAATCTCGAGCCCGTAATATATTTTATAATAAAAACAATTTGTCCAGCTAATATATTAGATAGGGCCGGTCGTTACCAGCCGTCTACGCTTAATAATTAAGCCCCAGAAAATCATTTCCATGGCGGTCAGAAATTGACGAGGAATACATTTAACTGTCGCACGATAAGATTAGCGTACTTACAAGAACTCATAAATCTAATAGTCTCTACGTTAACTTAAGAGTTTCAAGAACGAAACTTATTTACTACAAATGCTAATTAGCTGAGGTTTCATTTGACATGAAGTATTTCAGGCATTCACTGCTCGCTACTTGCAGTACTTGTGAATGATTCTCTCCTCTCAATGGCTTCAGAAGAAGAATCAATTGGGCTAACTTCACTTGTTGCAGTTTCTACAGAAGACGTTGTAGGATCCTGTTTCTTTGACATTTCCTGCGAGGACTTCTCGTCTTTTAATATAACTTTAGTTGGGCGACTACCAGTTATTGGGACATACGCTTGCTTAATAATCTCAATGTCAGTTTTGTTGGTCTTATTCGCAGCCATGTCATCAGAAACATTATCTATAATAGGCCTTCGCGTTGTCGGCTCCACTCTATCATTCGGAGGAGCGTGGTCAGTTATACCTTCTGATTCATCATCATCTTCTATCTCAATAATTTTTTGCTTGTTAATTGCAGCTTGATTCTTACTTTTCGGTGGAATTTCAGTGATTGAATTAACGTTCCAGTTATTATTTTTGCTTTTGTATCCTGCATTTACAGGTATAAGTTCTTCTGAATCAGAAATTTTGGCAGAAGTAACAGCTGTAGTTACTACACCATCGACAGGCTCGTCAGTATGGTCACTAATAGAAGCAACATCACCTACTAAGTTAATAAGGTCGGCTAATACGCTAGATTTCTTTGTTTCTACAGCGGCAGGCTCAATTATAGCTGAATTTTTATCAGCATCTGGTGAAATTTTAATCAGTTCCACAGTATCAGTTGCACTTTCAGAAGAACCAAATGATGTCAAAACAAACTCAGTCGTTTCTACGATTTCAGTTGATAAATTGTCGTTAGATGAAGGGATTGCCTTCGATATGGTGATAATTTCTGGTTCAGCACTAAAAATTTTAGTAGGTACTACCTCCTCTACAAATGTTCCCATTGTTGATGCATCTGTTTTATCTTTGCCACTATTATCTGGAGCTTCATGAGGATTTTGGTCACTTGTCTCAACCGGTAATGAACTTATGTCAGTATGAGATGTTACTTCAGTAGCGATATTTGATCTAGCAATTGAATGTGTAGTTTGTTCTTCCAACATTTTCGAACTTGCTGAGGAGGATGTTACATCTTCTGATTCATTTGGGACAAGAGTAGTAGGAAATGCAGTCGCAATAGATGTAGCAGTGGAGTCTGTAGATGACATTTGTATTTCTTTAGATATTTCTTGTTTTTCTGAAGTTATTACAGTTTCTGTTTTCTCCGTTGTAGTAGCAAGAGGTGATAGAACAATTGTTGTTGGTTCTATTTCATCTGATTCACCTGTTATTTCTTCTGGTACAAAAGATGCCGAGTTCAATATTTCAGTTGGAATAGCAGATCTCAGATTGAGCATTGAATTTTCTTTTGTTATAGGTGACTCAGTACTTATTAAACTTGAGCTAGACTGTGTAGAGGATGGTTCTTTAATAACTTCCGAAGCGTTTGTAGTAGATTTTTCTATATTTGGACTGGTTGTTTGTATTTCTTTAACTTTTGCGGGTTGACTAGAAGATGTGATAATATCAATATTTATTTCTTCTTGGATACTCGGTACATGATCACTATCCATACTTTGTTCAGAAATAATCTCTTCTTCATGATTAGCAGGAACAGATAAATCATCTGGTAAAGGTGGAAATGCTGGATTATGATCAATAGGTGCTTCTTCCTCTTCTATTATGATAGGTGATTTAGTAAAAATAGGAGCCTGCGATTCAGATGCGACAGATGATGAAGAAGATATCATCGTCGCAAGGCTTGGAAGATTGGATGGATAAATCTCACTGTTAATCGAATCTTGAGTAGAAAAACTTATCTTAGAAGGGGTTGAATCATCAGCTTTGCTTGCAGATGAACTTTGACCCAGAGAACTAGTTTCCGGTGCAAGAGATGCAATTACGACAGGTGCTGATGGTCTGTGGATTTCAATGACGACTGGGCTTTCTGTTGATTCTAATTTAAATGTTGCAACTTTTTCCGTTGTTGCTTCTCGAGGTATCAATGGGGATTTAGATGAAGAATACTCAGCGACTTCAATGCTTGGTGATGGCAATATTTCTTTTATTTTAACTTCCGTGATTACTGGTATTTCTGACACAGGAGTTATTTCTTTGATCGTTATTTTTTGTCCAATGTTTTCTTTTGGTGCTACGGGCGCTGGTACCTCACTAATTTCGGAGGTGCTCGATATTGTTGGAACCATTCCGGGAATCGATGTAACACCTGAAATAATAATAATAATAAAGATGTAGTTTAAAGCGTCTATATAATGAGCTAGTCAGCTAGAAAAAAATAATAATAATCCAATATAAATATATTATTAAAAAATTTAATTTGATTTCAATAAAATCGAGCATGTGATTTACAAAATATGGAATACTTGCGATATCTAAGAATGAAGTGGTTTATTAGTCTATATTCAATTAGTTATACCTAGATAGCTAAGTTTCTTTTTAATTAGTAGAATTCTCTATCAAGCTATTTCGTTCACATGAAAATTGTTGTTACTGCTACGGAATCCTTCATAAGTCAGTTCTCTCAGCCGGTTATTTCGTATATAAATAAACAACTCATCATCGTTTCACAGATTTATGATTTCTTTATCAATGACGATGTCATACACCTGTGAAATCGGATTTCACCGTCGTAAAAATATCAGTTACAATAGTCTTGGCTCAGACTAATATTGTTTTTAATTATTTACTAGCAACCGTAGTGCGGTGCCATTCTTCATCCGAGCGATGCCTATATTATTCCTGAAGATCTAGTCCATATAATCGTCTCATCGAAATCAGTTCAAAAGATTTTGTGTTTATTCGTTACAGACAATAATGCAAAGGTTAACAATTTTTGGAATAAATATTAACTAGTGGTGATCGAATGGTCTAAGAATCTTGTAGGCCAAATTCGAATTTTAGCTCTGTATCCGATAATTGTCGTCTCGTTTGTAGTAGCAGTATAAGACGACAACTTTTAAAGGAAAAATATTGTACAATAAGAATACAGGCCGTATTACTAATCAAGCAATTACTAAACACGTAAAAATATATCAGAAGAGAGAAAAGAAGATCACCTCTAAGTGGACAGTTATCGTATTCTGGACAGCACCTCCCGGGCACCAGGCGAGGCCTGCAGTCATCCCGCACGAAGCAGGCGATGCGGCGGCAGACCACCTCCCCGCCCTGGCAGTAGCACACTCGGCATGGGTCTGCTGGGTCTACCAGTTTCTCGCCGTTTCCATACACTCGGCCTTCTTGCTCACATTCTGAAATATTTTAGGTAGTAGCGATGAATGACTCAGAAGCAACAGTATGCGGAACTGTAGCTTCGAGAACTCAAAGCTCCACCAGGTTTAATGACATACAGGTTTGATCAGATATACTTCCTTCGGACCTCTGTATCGGCCACAGTAGACAGTGGTAATCTATTTTCTGTGGTAGAATGTTAGTGAAAATTGACGACCAGTCGGGTGACGAATTCGGTATTACAATGCTCGGATAAAATTCGCTCATGTCAATCATGGTTTCCCCAAGCGAGAAATTGAGCTGGGTGACGACCCGCTCTAACCCACTCACTAAAAAGGGATCCGAAGCATATGGTTACCGCATAAATACAGTATTAGTTTGCACCGGTTGATTTTATTGGGTTAGAGTCCCACAACACTGGGACACGTCCTGCTTCACACGTTAACAGTATTTATCAATGTAACATGTCAAATTGTTATTGTATATAATTGGGTATAACTTACCACATTGGTACGTGGGGCAGCAGTGATCTGGTCTATGCAGAGCCTTGCATCCAGGTCTTGGTTCACAGCGCTGCTTCGTGCACTGCACGCCGCCCCTCTCACACGCACACTTCTCGCAGGGAGATGACCCTGGGAACTCGTCCCCGGGCAAATATACCACATCACCTACTGCGCAACTGCCTGAAATGCCGGAAATAGAGATTGTTTGTACAAAAATCTTATTATATTATCTTATATATTAAAAAGAACTTAATGCAAATTGTGATTATTTTCAGTTTAATTGTATAATTTAAGAAAAAGTTCTACCTTCTTTGATTCCCAACTCTGAACTCGTCACATTCGGTAGGGGGCCTACTGGACCTGAAAACAGCATAATAATAATTAAGTGGCGATTTAAGAGAAAAATTCACTTGTTTATTTTACATTACTTATACTATTTGCAATTTTTCTGCAAATGAAAATACTCAAGCATTTATTGATCACAACAAAATCGAATTCGATATAATTTGATTCGATTCTACAACTTATGATCCACAATCAACTTTAACGAGCGTGCTAGCTGTACTTAATAGCACACTAAAGTACGTATTTCACAATAAAAAATCTGTCTAAGTGCAAAGCAGAACATTACCTACAAAATACAGCAAAAAAATATGTTTGATGTAAAAAAATAATTATTATTAATACTCTTTGTTTTGTTTTAATATTGTCATGGTTCACGAGATACTGGAAACAGACGGTTCCTATGGATAAGGAACCGAAAAAATGAAATGTTCCTTAAAATTGCGCATAAACTCCTGTAAATGGCATCGTAAAGACAGCAAGAAATGGTGATTATATTTTTAAAAAATTCATGTAAAATGTTTTTAAGATGAGTGCAAGGCATATACTGACAAAACAGTTAAAACTTGGTAATTAAGACCTTGGCTTTTCAAGATTCTGATTCGACACCTTCTAATTTGCAAAATCATGGACAAAAATGATTTTTCTAAATTCCACTGGTGTAGCTTCGAGGCTCCAGCTCTTCATTAACGCTGATGGTACCGCATGCAAGTAATGTTGGAGTAATAGCATAATGATTCGTGAATGGACGCTCCAAACGTTGTGGAGCAATTACGTCAGATTGGAGTCATTACTGCCCGGTTGTGGTCAGCCATGATGCTCAGTGAGGAGTACGATATGCTACTCGCCAATTTATCCAAATTCATTAAAATTCTACTCTGTGGTTATTACACAGAGTCTAAAGGGCAACTTGACATGCCGACGAATGTACCTACAGAACATTTGTTCAATCTGGTGATAAAAAAAATAAATGGCAATCTTAGTGCACTTGGTTTTCGACAACATAATGTACTGTAATTACTGTGATAGACCCTTTCGAAACAAACATAAATTGTTTGTTCCAGGCTATCGACTGGTATAAACAAGAGTCATTTTTATCAAATTGTATTCATTTTTAGAATAAATTACCAAAATCCCTTCTTGTTATGTCTGATAAGAAATTCACTGGCACGGAGTCCTCCCAGCAATAGCTTTATTTTTTTTTAGTTTTTACTTTTATGTGTCATAATACATTTTATATTATTTTATTTGACATTTTATTTAATGCAATTAATTTAATTCAATTTATTATGACACAACAATGTATGTTTGTCCACCCATTACAGTATATGATAGTATATTTTGGAAATTGACGTCTCTGGAGAAAATGCTGTAATGGAGTTTGTTCCGCCACTTCTTCATTTCTCCATTTGCATTTTGGAAGTGATGGTAAAGTTATAATTGACGTCAATAATCACAAACAACTTTATTTTAATAATGTAGGAGGTTTTTATAGAACCCTATACTATTTTCCCTCGTTTCCATGGGTCAACGAGCACTCTAGCACCCCATTAGACCTTGCACTTGACCGCCCTCTCACTCTCGTCTCCAGAGGGTGAAGATAAAGCTGCGCGTCTCATTACATCCCGGCGCCTTATTGTCTCTGAACCCCACTCGACATAGGACAAGGGCAAAAAATGCGTAGTTTTCAAGTTGAAAGCTGTAAAAGTCTATTTCGTTGATATAATCCAGAAAAAATAACATATTTCAAGTATTTATCATTCAACATTTATTGGTTTCAAGTGAGCAGCAGCCTTAGACATTTATATATTTCTTATTTGCAATTTTTTTTTTAAATTCTTTGACCACTACTCAAAAGGCCCCGGGTTCGAAAATGATCTTTTTTTAATTGGCCTGGGTCTTGGACGTTTATCTATATATAAAATATATGTATTATAAAATATAATATCGTTGAGTTAGTATCAAACAACACAAGTCTCGAACTTACTATGGGGCTAACTCAATCTGAGTAATTTGTTCCTATATATTTATTTATTTACTGAAACATGGGCTCTTTAAGTTGGCATTCAATAAAATTAATTGGAAAATCACGGTCGCAATTCACGAACACGAAGGAGAACAATTTTTTTTTTATATTTTAGCATTTAGTAAAGAAGTGGAGGAACCCTCACATATAATAGATCACGAATAAATAATGACAGGCTGTTTCGTCTCGTCCGCCGCCATTATGCGCTCCTCGCTTTGATTTATGGCGCGAATCCCGCTGAATACACTCGAGCGTTCGCAAATTTGTTTTTATGTTCCCCATTTCCGTCCCTTTTTCTTTTATCATTTTTCCCGATGAAAAGGGATATTGTCGTCATCTTTCATTCGAGATTTTTTTTTCATTTTAATAAATTATCTGTGGTGTTGCCGTTTGTATGACAAATATGTATACAGACATATCTATATATTAATTGGGCAAGTAAATTAGCTCAAAGATCTATCCTTTGTCGGTAGTCGTATGTGAAATTAAAGTCGGAACGAGTTTCGTGGCAATGTTAATAGATTGGTATTGCCTTTTCCATGGAGAAGTTTATTAAAATATTTCCTTACTATGGAAAAACAATATAATAATAAATAATTAAGTTTCTCATCTGTTATGTCGATTTATAAAGAAAATTGCGCAATTTATTTTTTTTGTTGTTGTACAGGTTTCTTAATTTAAAAAAAAAGTAATATTTTTTTTGTACTGGCAACTAAAAAAAAGGCTAATTTGTACGTAATTGTTTTAAGATTTTTCATATAAAGTCGATACGTTTTATTGCCACTACACGTTGTTTTATTTAATTTGAAGAACAGTTATAATAAACCGAAAGGTGGCGCTAGCAGTAAAGTTCGAAATTCAAATTCAAGACTAGCTACTTCTTAGAGGCACAGTCTTATTAATTTTAGTGTCAATCTGTAGACTGGTTTATATTGTACTAGCTAATGCCCGTGATTTCGTCCGACCAATGGATACAAAAATATCTTGTCAGCCCCTTGCTCAGTTACAATAAATTATATAACCTCGGGAACCGTACATTTTTCTGGCATAAAAAGTGGCCACCCTTTAATCTAGGTCATAGACCATCGCTGTGCCAAACATCTAAATCTATTCGGTTGTTTTCATGTGATGCGCGTACAAACATACAGACAAACAAAAATTCTAAAATCGATCGTTTTGGCTTCTTTAGGACCTATAAGGAATCCCTTCATATTTTTTTCTTAAATATCTCCAATGTACAGACATAGCTCAGTTACAATTTTATTATATGTATAGATGAAAAAAAATCTGGTTTCTTGTCGGAATATCCCCCGAGATTTTAATAATCCATATTAATATTTTAATATGGAAAAGTGTGTTTGTTTGTTTGTCCGTCTTTCTCGTCGGCAACTAATTAATGTGATTTTTTGTGGAGATTGAAAAATTTAAAACCTACTTAATAATTTGTGTGTTACCAGAAGGTTATTTTTGGAGATTTTGTGTATGTTCTCTGGTAAAGGTTATGTATGTTATATAGTAGAAAGACTGGCGGTAACAGTGTTAACAGTTTAGTCATAATTTTGTGTCTATTGTATCTAATAATGATCAAATGAACATAGACATATTTTACTTTAATTTAATTTTTTACCAGCAGGTAAATGTACAAATAACATCAATGTAATCCTATCATTGTAGGTTCATAAATAAATTGAATAAATGATATAACGTTTTTATCTTTTACGGGGTAGAATAGCATAGAATAGGGCTACGAGTTCATAGCACAGCAACAGCAGCTAATCGTAAAAACGAAGTGTAACGAACGATTAACAAGCGAATGACTCGTCAAATAGCATGCATATTGCATAGAGAGTGCGGCGGCGGCGCGGCGCATGCGCAGCGTGTCACACCAGTGTTGCTGCTGACCATATATTGGTTTGCCGTACACAGGGGAAAAATTGCCGTATTTTAATAAAAAATACCATACATGGCATGTTTAATGCCAGAATTAGCTATCTTGTAGATGAACTGACTACCAAATGACCTTTTTTTAAAAGTGAATTATGGCATGTTTAATACCCGAATAAGCTTTTTTTTAGATGAACTGACCACTACATGACCTCTTTTTAGATTTAACAATGGCGGATTTTTAATTTTGGTTATCATTTGACGGTTTTATTGTTGGTTTTTTGTGATGCCGTGATTGCCGTATTTTAGCATACGGTAATGCTCCACCGGCCGTATGCCGTATAATATTCTTTTTAAAAGATTGCCGTACGATACGGCAATTGCCGTATGTTTGGCAACACTGTGTCACACTCACACGCTCGGCATGACAAGCGCCGCGCCGCGGGCGCCGCGCTGCGAGCCGCCGTGACATAACCGCCTTGTGTAACTATTACCTATAAATCCTGCATAGAGCATGCCAAAATCATGCAAAGCCACGATTTCTAATTTCAAGGTGATTGCTGAGTTAATTGTTCTTGGAAATCATCCGATACGGTTTATTTGATGTAAACATTTCAACATTTACATAAGTTTGTGTAATTATTATATGAATGCAAATTGTTCTCGTTTTCAATGAAAATTCGTTACACTTAACTCCAAAGGATATTGTCATTTTTAAAGCCATATAATTGGTGAATGTATCACTCGAAATTGAAAACTCGAAATCGAAAAACTGTCTTCGCTCACACTCTAAATATATTTGAAAGACGTTTCCAATTTACGTGTAGGAAAACTAATCTAGAAATGATTTTTCAATTTTTTATTCATTGCCATATTCTAACTTCTTAGTGCTTGCCAATAGTTTTTGGGTAGTTTGATTTATCTGTAAATAATAGTCACTTTCATTATTCTGATCAGGTTCAGAGTATCGCAAGTGCACTGAGTCATCATCATCATTTTAGCCTTACTCCGCCCACTGCTGAGCATAGACCTCTCTTCCAGTACGCCATTCTTTTCTATCCTGAGCTTTCCTCATCCATGTTCGACCTGCAAATTTGACGATATCATTTACCCATCCATTGCAGGACGTCCTACCACTTCTCACTCCTGTTCTAGGCCACCATTCGGTCAAAGCCTTACTCCACCTGCCGTCACTCCGACATGCCAAAGTGTCCTGCCCAGTTCCACTTCAGATTAGTAAAAATATTTCATAATTATATTCACTACATATAGATGTTATCTAATAACAGGCTAGGTGTGAGTCGGATTCGCGTATATAGGGTCCCGTACCATTATTAGTTCCGAACACTAAAAGCGACCTATACCTAAGTACAACGACAAAGTAAGATCAAAACATTTTAGTTTGGATAGTTTGGGCAAAGTTCAAGTTTGTTTGTCATCGGATCTTCGAACTTTGAGGTCATTAGTAATTAATTAGTAAACAAACTAATGAGTAGTATATTAGTTTGTTAAATGGTGATTAATTCTTATTTCTGCGTAAATCTCCGCTTCTGGTAATTATAGATCACATAACTTTGGAAAATCTTTACGTAAACTGTAGACGCCTTACAAAACGATGTATATGTATTAATGCAATTAATTGGAAGTAAAACAAATAATCTAGACTCAACGGATTTATGTACTTGCTTGTTTAAGGTAGGATAATAGACCTTAAAAGGATAGTTAGAGTTTTAATTCTATATAATATACATATATTATATGTATGTATAAATACATCAGTTACTAAATTGCCAAGCACAGTCAACTGCACACTTAGTGTTATTAATTCAAGTTCCGGCGGCCCCCGAGCCCAGAAGCCTTCAATCAAGGCGATGTGGTGACGTCTGTCAGTACGTCTTCAATTATATCTGACCTACATTCGCTCAGTACCATCTCGCGACGTGAATAAAGAATTACTGTAATCGTTATTTAGCTTGTAAGATCTAAATTTGTAATTGTATGTATGTTGTATGGTTTAAAAGATATTATAAATTGTAACTACATATTAATAACAACCTTGAGGTGAAGAAATAACATTTAATTTGGTTACTTTTCTTAGAGAACAGGAGGAACCGAATCTTATTTTACACCTATAAATGGATTCTATGGCAGTTATTTTTACTATATTAAGACAAACAACAAGCCCACAGACGTAGTAGGACAGTCTGTAATTATACATATAATGATCCAGCTTTTCGATGTACGGTCGGCAAACATTGACCAAATCTATATTTCTATAAAGGTACACATTTGTGAACTTTGGTTGAACGTGATAATCTCCGGAACTACTGGTCCAATTTGAAAAATTATTTCACTGTTTGTTAGTCACAATTTATCGAGAAAATATAAAGGCGTTTATATGTATATGATATATATTTTATCTCATAATTTCTAAAAACACGAGAAAAGAGCAGGGTTTTACAGCTACGAGGCAGTCGCTAATTTATGAATGAATGATCATTTATTTGAAAAAACTATAACACACACGAGTTAGTTAAAAGAAAAAAAGAAATACACGTATAATTTACTAATAAAATAACTAAATTAACCTGTAAAACAAAACCAGGCCAATAAACGACATATTTTTAGCAATTGGCATGAAAATAACATGTCGTTAGTTTTAAATTTAAAGTCATTTGCTGCCATTTAAACAAATTTTATTTTGCTGGTATTACATTGTATTATATAAGCAAGGTTTACGTACTAAAGGACGCTAACACCTTGAGTTATTTGCAAAAGCAATTTACAAGAAACACTTTAATGTGTAGATTCGGAGTAGAATTGGTGATTTAACCAATTATATTATTTACATGAATGTTATCTGCCCATTTTTGATACTAATTCATTATTTATCATTGTAATATTCTCTAAGTTATCTTCCAAAAATACATACATATGATCACGCCTTTTTCCCATAGGGGTAGGCAGAAACTACATTCTTCCACTTACTGAGGTCCTGACATACTTTCTTCGATCAACATTTTACAAAACTATAAGCTTAGTATTTATTATTTTATCTTCCTAAAATCATGACTACTAAGCTCATAGGTACGTGAAATGTTATTACTAATATCAATTTTTTAACTTAACAATTTTTGGCTGACTAAAAATTTATCCCATAAAATAGAAAGAGCATCCGCTCTCTCCTATAACTTATAAACCTTTTGTTATTATATTAGTTCAATGAAAACATGGTGCGTGTGAGATGACTCATGCCTAGAGCCTCACGTGCGGCTTAATCAGCCTCTTTTTCCACGCATCAAACATAGTCGCACATAACATAAAGTCGCATCCACAGATCATGTACGTCTATTTTTATTTTTACAAAAAATAAATAAAAAAAACAAAATATATTATAAGTAAAAATACTCTTCCAACGCGCCACAGGGAGGCAACGTGCCCAGAACACTGGCAGCGTTTCCCCGCTGTATCGCGAGAC
>JADGIL010027127.1:0-13009 GCA_020352625.1 Cactoblastis cactorum | reverse complement strand
TAGTGGTTCTATACCACTACAAAGCAGTGGCTTCATACCACAAAAAAATATGTTATATTTATAAATACTCTTAAATGAAGTAGGTAGTACCCTTGACGGTTAAAATCTATAATAACATAAACCAACGATATGGTTGCAATATACATTATGAAAACCAATTACCCCCGCCATGTGCCAAGTTACTCAAAACAAAACAAGTCTAATGCAAATAACCTAGCATGGCTCCTATTAAACTGTATCCGTCGATGTAACAAAATAAAGTTAGTACAAAATAAGAAACTAAAAATGCGCTTCAACAGACCTTTTTTATGAAATACTTATATGAGTGGTAAGTTGAAATAATTGTTATTGAAAAAATGCTCATTTCAATAGGTAAGAAAAAATATAAAAGTTTGTTCATTATAAAATATTGGTTTCAGATCGCGAACATGTTAAACGTAGTATTTGTAGTACTATAATATTTATTTTTCATTTTTATGTTATGACTTCTCAAAAAATTATCATGGCATATAAAAATGAGATGAGTACTTTTAACACAAAGTCTGCAAATATTCTTTATTCACAGAAGTGTATTTTAAAAGATGTGGGTTTGATCACAATATTTTTAATTTTAACATTTTTGAAGTTTAATATGACACGTAAAATAAAAATAAGTATGTTATTTTGTCTAATACTGTTATATCTATGTTTACGTTATTTTAGCACCGTCAATACACGAGGGCCCGAACTTTGATTAAAATTTCATAACCCCAGCTTAAGCAGCACCGACTCATTGTAAATTATGGTTCCTCAATATTTAATGAGAACCTTTAACGTGTAACATTGTTGTTATTGTATATTGTAAGGATTAATATTAGTAATGCATGTTAATAACATTTGTTTGTTAATTCAGTAAACAGAGAGGTATGTAATCACGTTACATACCTCTCTGTTTACTGAAAATCTGCCAATTATTTATCAGACTCCTGTATTAAATAACGTCTGTCCTATCAGTTATAGATTGTAAACAAATGAACGTAACTAAATCAAATATTTTAAACCAAGAAAATATTACTTTCACTCCATAAACAGCTAAGGCTAATTCAAAATTTACCCACATCCAAGTTACAAAATACTCTGCGTTCCTTCGGGACCTTCGCCCATAACTCATCCTACTATCGGCATGAAGCCGCCAAGAAAACTATATATCAAATTTGATAGTCAATTATTGGCACTCGGCACAGAAACCGCTGTCTATGGGTTATCTAAAGCATATACCCTGCAGGGCTGCTCCTAATATGCTATTCATAAGTCGAACTTGTAAGCAAATAAAGGTTTTCCCAACGGACGTCCCGAACATAAAGTTTCTCTAATATTATAACTTGCAAATTTAGTTCTTGTTTATAGATGTTAATGCAAAATAGTGTATGTGACATTTGCTCAGTTGACATTCATTTGATTGAAGTCAACTTACATTTAAATATATTTTACAATATTAGAAAAATAAAGAAACTTTTACTTAAATTTTGTCATTATTTATTCCCATATAATACAACATTATTATTTGATGAATATACTCAATCAAGCTTTTTATTAATAAGCGTCAAATATCTTGGTCTTTTTGTCGTAATGTCGTAAACTCCACAACAGCTAGAAAGATTTATTATCGAAAGGACACTAAACTGACATCCAACTCTTAATGTTGGGAACTTGAAATGAACCCACTATAATGACGGTCTCTCGCCGGAGCTATTTACTGCGCTCCGAAATTCTCATGACCAACTATCCACATTCTTGAGGAACTTCAAATTGAATTAAAGATACTAAAAGTGCACGGATTCACGGATTTCTAAGTAAAATCAGTACCCAAATCTATTGTACGTCGAAGATATCCGTTTTGTATGTAGTTCTGAACGCGCTCCGAACATTCCTCGAAACGATTCAAATTTAGAACGCGACTTTCGAATTAGTGACGGAGTTTACATTTTGACAACAAATACGAACGTAGAAAATGTTGTAAGCCAGTTGTAAACGACTAAATAGGTCTGCGTTGCCCAAAATAAAGAATCGAATAGCCAAATCATTAAGAGTAAACAACATTTTTTCGAAAGCACCGGTGCATGTGATTGAGGGATGGGACATTATCTGTGGTGCTTTTGTCCTCGTCTGTCCTTGTTTTGCGGTCTGTGGTTGGAATTTCCTAAGATCAACGATCAATATTAAACCTTATTTCTCAAAGTGACGATACATTTTATGTATTTCGGTAGTGTCAGTTATAAAAGTTGTATAGAGTTACGCAAACTTAATACCGTTGCCTAGACGAAAGCTGATATTGATGGTGACATCTCTAGAGTATGTAAAGGCTTATCGAATGACAATGTGCATTTTTTCCGTACGTGTTTATTTAGATGACAATATTCAAAGGGATCCGATGCTTTTAAACTAGATGCTATTAAATTGCGCATGCTTCTTTTGTCACGCCATATGGCATTTTCCAGCAGATGGCTCTTTTGTCATTCTTCCATGTTAATGTAAGTAGACTTGGAGATCGGATCAAAATGACAAGAATACTTACCTTTGAAAAAAGAT
Organism: Cactoblastis cactorum; assembly: GCA_020352625.1. NCBI lineage: Eukaryota > Metazoa > Arthropoda > Insecta > Lepidoptera > Pyralidae > Cactoblastis > Cactoblastis cactorum. The sequence continues at coordinate 10,441 of JADGIL010027127.1, read as the reverse complement.
TCGTTTATTATAGATTCACTTACTTGATTATTTTCAATCACTTATTCATCCTTATTGAATCTATCTACCCTATATACTAATCTATAATTTATAGATATAATTAAATTAGTGAAAAAGTCAATGGAAACATTTTTAAAATAGTGCTCGTATATTTGAAGCTTTAGTTAAAGCAGAACTCTACATTTTATTTCGTTAATTTTGTGTTGTCTATTATTCTGTGAATGGTTAAACAGAATTAGCTAGTTCTTAAAGTTTGCTAGGAAAAGGGATATTGGAATTCTTTAAAGATATTTTGTAAGCAAATCTTTTTGCATAGATCCAACAGTTTTGTCAAATAAGTTGTATATTCTTATTGCTTATTTCAAATTATTTTTCTGACGTGATAGTGAGATTTTATTACTTCATTTTATTTTTCAAAACGTTAATATTTACAAATGTCTTCAAAGAAGGTACATCCATAAGAAATGTATCAGCTAGCATCGACGCTTTTACCTGCTACAAGATAACTTTATTCGTACAATTTCCATATGTCACAGAAATCTGCAAAATCTGTTTTCGGAATAGTAATGTTTATTTTAGAGTTTTCAGTGATATTTGCATTTTTTTTTTGCAAATATTAATATTTTTATTAACATATTTTGAGTTTCTTTCTGAATATCTAGTTTAACTGTATTTAATTTAATCACTCGATATCCCACAAGAAAGTCAAGTGTACAATTTTGCAGTGCCCTATGACCAAAATCACTAAATTGGCCATAACCAGTCCCTAGCTATCAATCATTGAATTATACATTCAACACCTTTTTTATTGTCACTACAATCATGCATATATTTTCCTGTATCTAAATTTTTCGACTAATAATATGACTAAGTTATACTCAGCGCCAATTCGCCACAAGCTACAGTTAAAATGTGACTACAAAATACTAAAACACCAGTAAATCCATTGCGGTCACACTGAAACCATGCCCAAAGAGAGGTTCGAAACTAAAATTTCAGATAATACTATCTCTGCGTATCCCTTTTAACGACGTAGTAAGTTAATTACCAAACTAATTCCATTATCCCTCGCCCTTACGGTTCCTACTCAAAACATTGGTTAAATATTATATTCGGAATTTATTATCGGGATCAGTAAATTTCACGCCCGTGAGGTTAGATCTTTGTGTGTTCATCCCTTTATCTATCAAATGTTTGATTGACCCCAAAACTTTGTTGCGGTGTTTTAGCGAAAAACTTTTGATTATGTTTAGCTATTATTGTATTGTCTTTCCAGTTTTCGTTAGATACTGACATGTCAGCACTTTCTCTGAAATTATTACTAATCGAAAACAGGTAATTTAGATTGATTTTAATCGTTTTACTAGTTTTTGATGAGTATTTCAAAATTGTTTAACGGCAAAAATGATTTTATCTTAGTAAATATGAATAAACCTTATTAGGTATACAAATATATCGTGAAAAACTACATTTAAATAAAAATTAACACTAAGCAGTTAATTTTAAGTTAATCGTATACCAGTTTAAAAACAAAGTTTTATATTTTTAAGGAAATTAAATTGTATTTTTTTATAGCCCACGACTTTTCACGAAGTTATTGCACGAATACGTTGTACCTACCCGGATACGTGGCAAAATACAACATGCAAGAAAGTCTCTTAAAATGTACACACACCTTTTTAATTTTGTCGAGACATGAGTCTGCTTAAAAGATGTATAAATATCATACAATACATCCGTGTTCGGTTAATGCGACCGCTTTCAACTGAGCTTTACTTAGTGCCAAGTATTAGCATAAATTTAAAATGACATTTCCACTTTTATCCTAATAAAATTTTGAATGTAGCTTTATTCTGAGAAGATAGATACAGTATCACGTCTCAGTAGGTAACGGGATAAACAGAGCTACGAATTATGAGACTCAAAGGGCCTGTTTAGCTGAATAGTAAGCTAATTAGCGAAATGGAAATCCAGATGTAGTGAAAGGTTGTTAGCATATCGCCTAGGAGAAGAATCCTCTGCTCCTTTCCTTAATTGACTTTTACAATATTACGCGCGGGCAGTGAAGCAGCTTCTGAATTTATCTTTCGCCCGCAGTCTTGTATGGAAGGAAACTTTATTTATGATTGAATTATCAAATTTTATTTGCGTATTTAGTTTAAGTTAAAAAGCTGTAGGTCATAGTTACTTACTAAAGACATAAAGAATATAATGTTATAAATGTTTTTTTATGTCAGAGGGAGGCCAACGGGCAGGCGGATCACGAGATGTTAAGTGATCATCGCCACCCATAGACAACTGCAACACCCGCGAGGTTACCGAAGCGTTGCCGGCCTATGAAAAACCGGAGAACTTGGATTTTATGACTTCATAAAGATTAAGGGATTTTTACATGAATATTTTTAAACGAAATCGAACGTACTAACGACTAAAAGTTCTTCGGTCCTGTATCTTCAGCGAAACATTAGTAAACAACACTGAATGTGACATAAAATTGTACGGGACATTCCCACCGCACTGTGGTCCAGAAAATAACTTTTCCCATTATTTGTACGACCCATCTCTTTGGTTTGATAAGGGTGCGAACAGCAAAAGTAAATGGTGTTGATTTCATTTTGATTCCGCCGCGGAGATAACAACAGTTTCATGACTTGATGAGTAGATGGCGCTAGTGTTGCACAGAGAGGATATCTGGATAATAGGAAAAATATGAGGATTTATTTAAGCAAGGGCCTATGTAATGGGAAGAAAATAGAGTGGGAGTATTTTATTTATACCTTTTCAGTTTTTTATGGGAAAACCAGTTGTTTACTTTACTTAGTTTGGATTATTTATAGTTTTAGGGTCGGTTTTATATTTGTATTATAACTATTATTCCTCTACGATTCCAATATTTTTTAATACAATATTTAATCACGCTCAGTTGTAAATTTCATCAAAATCGGTCCAGTAGCTTTTGAGTTTATACGTTACTAAAAAGAATACAAATCTTTATTTTTAAACTTTTTTGTATGTCTAAATGCTACAACAACAATAATAAGCTACTATTCAGCTTTGGACTTCGAGTTCCGAAATTTGTCTACCCCGGGTGGTTTTGTCTATCCCGTAACAGCTAAAACATGTAAATTTTGTTCTAAGAAAAATAATAAATGGACCAAACTTACTTCAACGACTCGATTAATCTTATTGGAAATAGAATGGTTAATTGGAATAAAGTTGGAAAAAATTAATAAACGGGTAACAAAAGGAAAATTGCCAAAGGGCAATTCGTTAAATAAATACCTACTTCATACCGTGGACATCAAAGTGAAATAATAACCAATTTTCGAGTAAATTATTTCAAGCAAGTAATTTGGTATACTCGTAAATAAACCTCACATAAGTGCGTCGCTATTCAATTTATTTCCAATTATAAACACTGTTTTATAATACAGATACACATCATTTTCATTACGGGGTAGACAGAGCGTAGGATCGGGAAACTCGTAGAACACGCTTAGATAAATGGCGGGTCTATTGGTAAAGGAGATTCAGAAAGGAGATAAAGTCAGAAACGGGAAGCTTCAGATTAAATTACACTTAACTCAAATTGATTTGTATCTCAAAATTTTTATATTCTATTGGCAAAGAAAACTAATTATACAAAACTACGCACAGGGAAATGCATTTTAACATCAAAATATTTATTATTATCTGTATAAGCGATGTTTGTCAGTGACTTTTCTATATTTATCCAAAGTATTATGAGACGGTTCATCAAAAATATATCTACCATATTGACAAAAAAAATGTTTTTTTTAGGTAAGTAAAATTTTAATCCTCTGCTAACGCACAACAACTCAATTGTAAAATTGTTATTTGATGACTGACTTTTATTTATTGGATTGAGCAAAATTTCATTTACTTATTATTTTAATAAACATTTATGGAGCTACGTATTATATTTAAGTAATTTTTATAATTTTAGTGATTCAAAATCGTAAGCATTGTTAGTTAATTTTAAAAAGAATTTTAGTTTGTATGTTATATAAAACGAAAATATGTTAAAGTAAGCGACAAAGCTTTTACAATCTTAAAAGTTTTTAGCATTCCGTATACAAATTGTAAAACGATATCCTATTGCAAAACCAATTTTTTTAACGTTTAATATTTTTTTTACTATTTCCCATATATTCATTTAAGTTTTCATAGATAAATGTGTCTGTGTTTAGTAGGTTGTCTCAAAATCTCATTTGAGTCGTAACAAAGCGGGTCCGGGCAGTGTAAAAATTATTCTAGAATATAAATGATTCTATGCCTCTTAACAAGTTGTTTATACACAACTTATAGTTCTTATAAGAGTTCTAGAATATTTTCCCTTCTCTGATAGTATGCAGGGATGAGATCTGAATATTTTATCATAAACTATGTAGATTATTTCGGGTTGATTCTTATTTTGACATTAAAAAAAAATTATGTAATACTATTAACTAATAGTGGGAGTAAACGTAAATAAAACCAAAAGAAATAAAATTTTGAAAATGTGTGTATTTCATAATTTTTTGATTTCGATAGTCATATTTTTTAATTATTTACACATGGTTCTATATACAAAAATCATAATTATTTACAGTCTCTTTTGTGACATATTTAACAAAATAATGTAATATAAATGCATCTGTACATAATAAAAGTTTTCAACTTTGGCATTATAATAATTTAAGCGATCCAAATATTAACTTGCACCTATCTAATCTTAATTTGTACAACAATAAATATTTACAATAGCCTGTTCGTTATTTATTTATCTAAAAATACTATCGCAGAAATTAGGAAATTCGTAACAACTAAACAAAAACTAGCGTTCTAATACAAAATAAATGCGTGTTCGAGTTGGGCACAATATTTCCTAAGACAATAAATACGATACTAGACTTAAAATTAATTATCACTTTTATTGGACTAATACGCTTAAGCGTTGCAAGTATGGACAGTATCTGATTACCTGCGTTGAAGCATACGCTACGCCCAGAGCTGCGCGTGCGGCGGCAAGCGGTGTGTGTGGGGATCGCGTGCGTGGACGCCGGCCGGCATCGCCAGCGCGTCGCCCAGCAGAGGGGGGAGCTTGCCCGGCGGCGGGGGAGGAGGCGGCGCCGGCGCCCGACCGGCCCCCACCGGAGACACCGATGCGTAAATATTCACATTCGACCGATGATATTGACACTTCCTTAAGTCCGGCATCGCGAACCTCAGTTTTTGCCAAAATTGTCTATCACCCCACTCTATACACGTATTCGCCTTCAAACACAACCTCAACTCGGGATCGATATCTCTATTCGGTAGCTCGCCTAGCAATATTATTATCAGTCTTCTTCGTCTCTCTTTCAATACTTCGTGCAGTGCCGTCTTGAATTCGAAACGACACCATTCGTTGTTGATGAAATTTTTAGATAAGACTATTATCGTCCTCTTGGATGACTCCACAGCCTCTATTATCGTATCCGCTACGTACGCCGAAGCGTTAAAATCTCTGTAATGTAGGCAGAGGCGGAAACTGGGATCGGTTGATTCGAGACCCGGCGCTAGCATTTGAGCAACAAACGCCTCGTCTTTCACGCTATAACTGATGTAGGCGTCGAAAAGGCGATCTTTGTCGGCTTCATCGTCAAAAGCTGTACTTTTGTAACACATTCTGAAGCCGCAATGATAATAAATCCAGACTCTTAGCTCGCGGCGCCAATAAAATATTCCGCATATTAGTACAGAGCTTATTACGAATACGCATAAAGATATTAATAACAGTGGAAGGTAATCGTTTATGACCTGGTTTTCAATTATGGATGAGCTTCCACCAATATCCCTTGTGCAAAAAGTGGAATTGAAATCAGACATGTATGGGCCGACTGTATTCGTTTTGTTATCAAATATGCAGGTGATCTTATCGCCATCTTCCACTTTGCCCAAATTATTCTTAAACCAATTGCGAAATTTGTGCAAATATTGACAATCGCACGACCAAGGATTGCGAGACAGACCTATCGCTACCAAATATGGGTTCATCGTGAATTGCCACACAGCAAATCCGTAAATGTTATTTCCTTCCAGGCGTAGCAGCTCTAAATGTCTCAACTCTATGAAGGTTCGATTATCGATGTAATGTATTTTATTGTCTTGTAGATGCAACTCGCGCAAACTTTCCAGAGGAGATAATTCAAAACCTAACAATTCTTTAATATTATTTTTTTCTAAATGCAACACTGTTAAGCGTTTTAGTCCACTAAATGTATTATTATATAAAGCGTCAATATTAGAATTATTAGCATACAATATTTTTAAGTTCTTACGTCCAATAAATGCATGACTTGTTAAACCACCAAAATTGTTACCGTCTAAATATAGTTCAGTAGCGTCCATAGGTATACTGTTAGGTATTTCAGAATACCCAGCAGCCGAGCAGTCCACAATATTCGCCGACCACGGTTGATCATGATAACACGTACAGTTCGATGGGCACGTCATTTCACAATCACAAGCGTCAAAATCACAACAATGGCACAATGTGAAACAGTGGGTTTTATATGTACACAAAAACTGGGATGATTCCGCTTCGATAAATGGAACATAAGTTCTTTCACGATTATATAGTAACTTGCAATAAATACTTTCCAAGTCCATAACTCTAGGGTGCTGCCTCAAATGGTCTAATTTATTAATACGTTGTAGCCATTCCATAGTACAGTCACATTGAAAAGGATTTCCACCAATATAAAATTCGGGCAGAGGTCGTTCAGGGTCTACAGGAGTCAGTCGAAGAGCGTTGAGATCCATACTAGTTATCTGATTAGCATACAAATCGACTCTCGTTAAATTGGGTTTTCCGACAAAAGTTTGAGCTTCAACTTGGGTGATTTGATTGTCATTCAGAAAAAGTAACTCTACACTGCTCGGAATCGAATACGCATAAATTTTCGTCATTTTATTAAAACTTGCGTCTAATGTTTGCAAGCGTAGTTCTTTGTCCAAACGATAGTTGTTTCTCAACTCTTTGATGTTGTTACTATGAAGATCTAGCCATTGAAGTCCCGGAGGAATAACAGCGTAATCAAACCATTCTATTTGGTTATCTGACACGTTCAACCACAACAAAGAGGGAATATTTACAAAGAGGCCTTGGATGTCTGTTAGTTGATTTGCATCTAATCTAATGGCTTGTAAATTTGTTAATGTTTCGAATGCATTCATGTCAATTTGTCTTAGTCTATTGCGAGCCAAATTTAAAATCTGTAGTGATGGTAGGTCCGAGAATACGTCTTTACTTATATTTTCTATTCTATTTCCAATAAGACGTAAGCCATATACATTATGCAAACCCACAAATCCGGGCTCCTCGAGTGATGTTATCTGATTCTCGCCAAGATCAAGTGTTCTCAAAAACTGCATGTTTCTTAGAGCCACAGGTACTTTTCTTAATCGATTACCATTCAAGTTCAAATCTTGTAGAGACGATGTATTTCTAAATGCTTCAGGGTGTATTTCCTCGAGATGATTGTTATCAATTGATAGCAAGGACAAAACGTATAAGCCATTCAATGCATAAGCGTCAATTTGAGATATCTTGTTGTATGATAAAATAAGTGTATGTAAGTTGTTCATTGGTGCAAAAGTATCGGCTGCTATATTTTCCAACATATTATGCTGAACATTCAAGATTTGTAGTGTATATAAATCTTTGAATATTTTAGGATCCAATTTCGTTAACCTGTTATTAGATAAGTTTAATAACACCATTCTTATTAAGCCGGTGAAAGTATTTTCGTTGATCCATGTGCTTGTCAGGTGGTTATTGGATAAATCCAATGCCAATAATTGATCCAGGTTTGCAAAGAGACTTGGTGAAAGTACACTGATAGAATTATTTTGTAAATATATTTCTTTAATCGCCGGCCTGCAATCTTTGAAAAGATCTTGAGGGAGAGCAACTATTTTATTGTTTGAGAGGTCTATTATCTGCAGTTGTTTCAGCCCAGATAACGCCTTGTCAGCAACCATAGATATTTCATTGTCGTGGATGTGCAATTCTTTCAGCCGTCTTAACGCCATAAAACCATTTTCTGGCATTAGCACAAATTGATTGCTTGATGCATCTAACACTTCAATATCTAACGAGCAAGTACTATGTGATAATGAGGACGAAGACGGAGGAGGCACATCTTGCTCACTTATCAAGGCTTGATGTATCGCACGTTCTCTGAAGCCTAGATCACTCACATCTTGAAGTCTATTCGAAGATACATTTAAGTACACTAAATTAGTAAGAGGGCAAAACAAGTTCTCTGGGAACGACCAAATGTTATTAAAGCTGAGGTCCAACTTTTCCAATTGTCGAACAGCCGTAAAACTCTCTGATGCTATCTCTAGGCTCATAGCGGCCCATTCCGTGTTTTTGGTTCGAATCGTTAAATTTCGGAGGTCTCTCAGGCCGGATAGTACGCCAGGCGGCCACCTTCCAATTTTACAGTTATCCAAAACAAGTTCACGTAGTTTGACCAAATGCGCGAAACTGCGGTCATCTAAGGAACTTTTATACATCATTTCTTCATTGCACTCTATCCGTAGAGATGTTGTGTGCTCCGAAGGTATGACACTGAAGTTAGTAGTGTCAAATTCACTGTTGATCGTACGAAGTTTGCATGTGAGAGAAACCTCGTGAGCATCATTAGGACCCCTCAGCCACCATTGGCAGTCATCGGGAGCTTCATATTTCAACGGTAATGAGCTCTGATCGGCGACATTGAGTCCAACAACAAACCAAAACAGGATTTGGTTGAAGAGATATTTACGTGATAAAGTTTGACGAAGAGCCATTATTGGGGAAATCAAATATCAAGGAAGAAAGAAAACAAGACACGGGAGTCTCAGTGTCATGTTTTTTCCGTCGGTGTTTGTATATTGCGTTCCCTCGCCGGATGTAAAGTATCCATCAATTTATAAAAGTCTATTTCAGTATCAATTTAACAAGTAGTAGTCCTTGTTGTACTGCACATGATTAAACTATTTTGATACACTATCCTTTTATTTGGTCCATGGTAACGTAAACAATTCACTGGAAAAATTCACTGTAACGTTCGATATTCACATGTATTTTCTGTTGCAGAGCTTTATCGTTATAATCGAATAATGAATTGAGTTCGTCAGTTTATTATTAAAATAGTTCTGCGATGAGCGTGTTTTTCACAGAAACGTAAACCCGTACGTAGCGTCGAGCGGCACGACCGTGCTCTGACGCTGCTTCGAGTCGACTGAATTGTAAAGGCAATGCAGTGAAGTAGTTAGTATACGTACCGCGCGTGGGGCAGGGGTGAGGGGCAGATGAGCCGAGCGGTGGCGAGTGTTCCCGACGAGTTATTACAATAAATTTATTTTTTACGGAACTCTAAGCGATCGGCTGAACGTATCCCGAACCGCAAACTTTGAATGAAAGCTGGCATCAGCTGGTTTCGGAAGTCAAACTGACTTTGAAATTTATCAAAATAATAATGCAAAGTTTATGAGAGTATAAAACTTATATTTATGATTCTATATAAAATAGTTAAGTACTGAAATATGTTTAAAAAGAAAAATAAGAAATTTATTCTTAAGATAGAATGCCCTATACTAATAGATTGATTTGAATTCGTTATTTTTTAACGGCTTGAAGTTTTGGCTATCCTATAAGGGTATAATTAATATAATATAATTATATGTACGTACATATATGTGTAGTCCAAAGTCAGAAGAGAGCATATTATATGCATGTTCTTCATACTCAGGTGACTGTGGGAATTCACAGTTCACAAAACGCCGAAACCTAACAAGTTATGGAACGTTTTGCATACTTTAACACGAAATACCTAAAAGCCATATCGAAATTTATAGCAAAAAAATAAAGAAGCTACGCATAAGAAGTTAATAAGGAAATACGTTTGGCTGCGTTTTATAATTATCATTTTAAAAGATTTATCAGTAAAATTATTTTATAATACTTTTTTACAATTATTTGCAATCTGATGAGATAGTTTGCCTAACTTGAAAGTACAAGCGGCAGGGTAATTGAATAAAATATAAAATTGAAAGTTTTATATATTAAATAAATCATATTTATTTTGACGTAAACTAATTTTATAGTATATGAATAATCATATTTATGTAAGTTGCTGAGATTCCGCCAATATTATGATGGGAATTTATACTTAGAACAATAATAACTTTTTAACTCACAATTATTCAGTAAATAAAATTACCGAAGACTAGTTTTAATTAAATGTAAGTTTTATATAAATATTATTATTTTTTTTTTATATCAGAGGGAGGCAAACGAGCAGGCGTGTCACGAGATGTTAAGTGATCACCGCCGCCCATAGACAACTGCAACACTCGCGGGGTTACAGAAGCGTTGCCGGCCTGTAAAAAACCTCCCCAAATG
>JADGIL010027122.1:7063-17215 GCA_020352625.1 Cactoblastis cactorum | reverse complement strand
ATAGGTCTCGAACTTACTTTGGGGCGTGTGTATTAACAATTTATATTTTAAAGCACAAGAAAGCGCTGTAAAAACTCAGAAAATTATTCATTTTGAAAAAAGTAACTGTCAATAAATACGCGGTTGTTACAGTTGATTTTTACTTACATGGTAGATTAACAATTTTTCTGGAAACTTCTTTACTTTATACAAAATAATAATGTGAACGAACAGACTACAATTATCACAAAACGAATTATTTTCTGCTTGCTTATCTGTTTTGAAAAATCTGAAAGTAACTTCTATTAAAGTATAGAGAAAACTTGAGTAAACTAAGGGTAAGCTACTAGCTGCATTATGTCCTAAGCTTCTCTGTGCTTTGGAAAGCACGTTAAGCTACGGTACCACAGCTAAGTCAGGTACTTTAAGATTATCAACACAAGCTAATTTGAAACGGTTTTATTTGAGTAGTATGACTTAGTTGTGGTTCAAATGTAATAATCGAAATTTTACCCATATGCATACCTAAGTATTCGTATGTTAATCGATTGACTTCAAACTTGGAATAATATTTATAATTTTGATGAATATACAGAAATATATAGTTAATAGTATTACAAACCCAAGATGGCTCTTCCCAGATTTCCCAATCATGGCGAACTCAAGATTTATATTCTTTTGAAACACCCTATATCAAAATACTTCCTTACAATAAATTCATTTAAATACAAAAATAAATGTAGACACGAGCGAATTTAACCCCCCACCTAACGNNCGGCGGCAGACCTCAGTGCACAGGGAACAGCCGCGCCGCGACGTTCCTAGTACTCGCCCTGAAGATGGCCTTCTGAATAGGTCGAAACGGTCGTCGGCGTTACCGACTAAAAATTTACGTGAGTATAACCGTGCAAAGACCCTAATAAATGTAGTACTTCATTTATTACTAAAACTCTTCCTGTAAATAGTTTAACAGTCGAGATTGAGACTTATATTAATTATTATACTTACACATGTTTTAAGAAAATGTATATTTTTATTTTTCTCTCTATCCTAGTTTCTTGTTCAATGATTCGGTCAACTTACCTGCAATAAAGAAATAAATATATTAATATTGATAATAACTAAAACTAATTTGTATTGTTGCAAAACACATTTGCTTTTTAACTGTCACATTGCCCTTTTCTGTTTTTTAATTTAAATTTTATGTAAGTATTTTAGCTGTTGTAACAATCACACAAACTTTTTTTTATGTCAGAGGGAGGCAAACGAGCGGGCGGGTCACGAGATGTTAAGTGATCACCTCCACCAATAGACACCTGCAACACCCGCAGGGCTATCTATGTATGTAAATAAAGATTATTATTTTTTAAACACAAACAGGTAATTCGTATTGAAAAAGAGGTCAGGAATTAATTTTGTATATCCACCACACATTCCCAATGAAGCCCATTGAGTCGGGATAAAGGCCGGGAATTCCCAAAATTATCATGAGACTGATATCTCGTGGGAATTGAAAACTTACAATAGTCTTACAATAAGTCTTGCAGAAATTAATAGAAGAGGAAAAATGCCTTTCATAGTAAACTGTACGATCGTCTCCGGTATTCAAATTATTCAGACGTTAGACTTTGACAGTAGGCACTGAATATTTATTCTAGAATTTGCTTTTACATTTTAGGTATCAATATGCTTTAGTATAACGTCATTCTAAAGATTTCATCTTAATCGTTAACCATAAAATTATAAGCTTAACTCTACAAACTACTTCATATTAAATTAATTCTGTTCTCAACTATGATTCATCGTTCTACAATTTTGCAAAAAAAAATATTTTGCAACAGTAAGATATTTCTTAAGAAAAAAAAACAGTAAAATACTACACATAAAAGAAGAAAAATACTATACATAGGTACCCAGTATAGAACAGGTTAATTAATTTAATGAGTAATGTTTTCAAAGACAAGAGATTATTGTTACTAAGACACATCGACACGTTTTAAAAATAATCTAAAAATTTTATAGAGTTGGCAGAAAAAATATTTTCTACCAAAAAAGGAAAACACTGGCCGAAAGAAGTTCAATAAAAAAAAAGAAATGCCTCGACGCATTATGTAAAAAGGTGGGCGAACAATAAAGCGCACCCCGTGTCATCAGCGCTGCGCTGACCCAAATAGTGGGGAAATGGCCTCAGCGGCGGCAAAATACTGGAAACGTCAAATTTGAATTTGAATACCGAATGTTATCGTCCATTTTGCAACTGAATGAAGGAACTTATTCCAGGCGTTTGTTAGTTAGCGTAATCGTCTTTGGTTTTTTGCAGAAGATTTTTAAAGGTAATTTATAGATTATCTTTTCATGATGATAAATTACTTTCAATTAAAGTAATCTTTAAACTAGTACTCAATAAATTTATCAGCGAACATCTAATATAAAAGTATTACAGACTTATTGTAGCTCTGTTTTAGATAACATACGATTTATGAACATACATATTTAATACTGACTATAATATATTTTTCCGATAAAATATATCAAGTTGACACAATACATTGCACAATTTACAACATCCCAATTAATTGTATCTTAACGACATCACTAAAATTAAAAACTTGAGTAAAGGCTGAAAATTAAAATTAAAAAGAAAAAAGAATCAGATGGAACTGGCCGCAAATAACTGATACTTGACATAGATCCATTCTTAGTAAATTAAAAATAACATTTGAAGTGGTAAAATGAGCACGGTTGGCCGCATCTAGTGTTTTTTTTTCTATTATTCTGTTGGCATCGCTGTTAAAATATTACATAAAGAAATATGACGAAAGGTCAGCCGACTGTGGGAATAAGCTTGTACTTTAAGGGTTCCGAATCGACAAATAAAAAAGAGTTCGGGTGAGAGCCAAACTCGCACACCGAGGAATCCTTTGTTCACAAAGCTTTTTTTTATGTCAGGGGCAGGCAAACGAGCAGGCGGGTCACGAGATATTAAGTGATCACCGCCGCCCATAGACAACTGCAACACCCGCGGGGTTACAGAAGCGTTGCCGGCCTGTAAAAAGCCTAACCGTATAATATTTGACTTAAATAATAAAATATGGATATGAGGAGATACCTCCTCAGCTCTAAATATTTTTTGCTAAATAATTTAACATTGTGTTATTATTACTCTCAATTGAATTATAGGAAATCTATATGAAGAGTCGTGAGAGTGAAAATCACGCTTGGTAAGTTTTATGATCTTTCATTAGCAATCAATAAGTATGATAGACAAGTTTTTATTTTCCACAATATATCTATTATAGATTTATTGTAAACTAAAGTCTTACTCTTTATCTATTTGCCATGCTTAAATTGTTGTAATATGTAATTAAATTGTTGTAATATGTAATTAAATCTAATGATCTAAAGACGACCTCCGTGGTGTAACGGTTAACGTACTCGACCGATACTCTGGAGGTCCTGGGTTCGATCCCCGATCTGGTCATGATGGAAGATGACCTTTTTCTCATTGGCCTTGGTCTTGTTTATCTACTTATATACATATGTATTTTATATAAATATAGTATCGTTGAGTTAGTATCCCATAATACAAGTTTCGAATTTAGTTTGGGGTTAACTAAATTTGTGTAATTTATCCTTATAAAAAAAAAAGAAATGTAATAGCTCTTGTGCAAATTACAGGTCAGTTTCTCGCTTCGCCCGCTTAATAAAATGTTTCAGTTTGAAAAAAATAATTAAAATTTCCGACAGCAAAAATTAAAAATTTATACAAATTAAATAAAATACAGCAAACCTTCCAATAAAATTAAATAATTTTTCCCACTTATAATTTCTTCAAAAAATCAACAAAATCAAATTGAAAAACCGTTACGTATATCGAACAAAAAAAAACCATTTAAACTTGACAATAAACAATCGCTAAACTTGGCAATAATTAAAATCTATCCCTCGTGGCGATCGATAACGATTGACAAGACAGTACGCGTCAGATCGTTATACTTCCATAAAAGAAAAATAACTCGCCATCCCCATAAGTTTAACCACAAATAAGGAGATTCTGATTGCTGCGTCTGTTTTTGGTCAACAAAAACTCTGATTGAATCCTGAAATTGCACGTTTCTAAGGCGAATAAATAAAATTTCACACAAGGCTAGTTCGGTTGTTATCGCCGCCATATTTGTTTACATAACTGGTTAGGCCAACGTCGTCAATTGACACGGTATTTTTTAATAGCCTTGCAGATCACCATTTTGCTTTGAATTGAATATAAATGATGAGGAACAAAAAAAATTTTCGTTGAAAATCAAAAGTCCTTGTCGTGACATTTTGCTAAAAATACTTTTGTGCTAACGAGATAATCGGCATTACGAGAAAGAGTCATTTTACGACTAGGGGGAATTTAGCAAAAAATACTTTTGCGTCTGACTGACCTAGGAGCCAAATGTCTTTTGAGCAGTCCTCTTACTTTTTTCATAACTAGTGGTATGAGCCTGCTGCATGATTTTTTAGCCTTCATTCTAGCATTCTGGTCAGACTAAACTAATGTAAAATAAAATGACATGAATACCATAATCTTTTGGCGGGCTTGGCCAGAGGTCCCAGTTTCGATACCCGGACAGGTCACGATGAAATGGAGAATGGCCGTTTTCTGATTGGCTTCTGTTTGAGATGTTTATGTAAATATATATAATCCGTATAAAATATATGAGTTAGTATTCCATACTACAAGATTAGAACTTAGTTTGGGGCAAACTCTTCTGTGTGATTAATCCTTATAAAAAAATGTCAGATCCCAAAATATTTCGGAGTTTCCAATTTATTGTCCAACATTAGCCAATGTAGTTCATCAGTATTGAACACGCATTCTGTTTGCAGCTCACGTTCAATACATGGTAGCATATAATACAGTGTGCCAATTCCAACATGGCCATGTATTGAAACATTAGCAGGTTATGTGACAATAGTGTGTATTTAACTACCCCCATTTGGCGTATTATAGGGAATAACAAACAGGATTTTAGGGTTCAACGCCTGTTGGTAAATAATTGTTCATTTTAAGTTGATAAAATTTATGCGTTTTCCTTTTAAGTGTTATTTTTTTTACAAAATTGTCCGTGTTTTTTTTTTTTGCAAAATTGTTGTAAAAAAAATAACACGGATTATAAGCAATTGACGTAACATCGTCATCTTGCGATATCAGCCATATTAATAAATCAAAGCTTAAAGTATAATTTACAAACCAGGGGTTAAGATCTCGTGTTAAGTAAATCGTTTGGTTAATATTTCATATCAACCAAACGATTAACTTACAAACAAATCAATATATTCATAACAAAATAACAAGATGCCATCATTACTGACTTTTCATCAATTTCATTCCATTCTAACACGCCCATCATTCACCAAAACGTCGCTCTCAAAACTCGCGACTATTGGCTCTGTCTTCCCCGTGAGGGATAAATACGTGCGACCATATACTGTATCTAGTATATATTTCTGTAAATGCTTAATGCAGTTTTCGCGTAATTACGGAGCAATCAATTACATTACAAGTGATTTATGATGACTTCAACGGCGACACGTGATATGACACGAGGACAGCTATGCAATATGCATCAAACCAATTACGAGCGCAGATCGTTTAATTTATATAGCTAACAGCAATTATCTAGACATATAATAAAGCTGTATCCGAGCTTTTTTTTCAGAGGGAGGCCAACGAGCAGGCGGGTTACAAGATGTTAAGTGATACTGACAACTGCAACACCCGCGGGCTTACAGAAGCGTTGCCGGCCTATAAAAATTTTGGGGAGAGCGGAGAAGTTGGGCCTCCGGCACTCCCACTCACCGGACGGAGCATGGCGGCTGATACCCGCCATTCAGGCATCGGTCTTCTGTGGGAGTGTGGTACTTCCCATGTGAGCTTTGTCTGTACATAGAGATATTAAGGAAAAAGCATGTGGAGGGTGTCTGTTTAGGACCTACAGAAGCTGCCAAAACGATCTTCGATTTTCGAACGACCAAAACTATCCATAAAAACATGGTCTTAATAGTTTAATCATGTACTGCGATTAGTTGTCAATCTCAAAAGATATCTGCTAAGCGTAGTTTTCGAGTCTCGACTCTGTTCACCCCTAAATTATAAAGACGTAACACTGGAGCATCTCAAAGTTTAAGATACTGACTTCTTAACGACGAGCGGCCAATATAAAAAATCTTCACCCCAACAGAATTCACCCACTGAACGTCTTAACACAGAGTTAATCAGGATTTAATTAACGAAACAAATTAATCAAACCCAAGCTTTTACTTCAGCAAGCCTTATTAAATTACTACGGGCCAAGACATAGGGATCTATTGATTAAATTAGCATTCCTACAAGGCTGTGTTAACATAATCCCATTTACATACTAGTTTGAGAACATGTGGATCGTCTCAACCTGCAGCTGTGGCCGGAGCTGGCCAGCGGTCCGGCCAAGAATTGGACTTATTCAAAACGACCAGTTTCAGCCACATCAAAAACCAGTATCTTGTCGACTAATTGATAAAGACCATCGGCCAAACCATTGCCATTCTGGCTGACACCTAGTATTGCCGAATTATCGGTAGTTTTAATCAAAAAAGGCAATACTATCGATATTATCGATACCTGTTTTGGCACAACATTATTGGTAAACAATAGCAAGCAAAATATACAGATACAGTAACACGTCTTTGCTCCTTTGGACGGGGTAGACAGAGCCAAGAGTCACGAGACTCGGAGGTCAGTCTTAGCAAATTGGTGGGCCTATTGGCGGAATAGAGGTTCAGAAATAGTGAAAGGTTAACCCATCGCCTATGAGAATTCCCTTATTCTTTCCTTAATTCGCCTTGAATTTCCTTAATTGACTCTTACAATATGCGCGGGAGGAATAGCATGTGGCTTTGGTTTAATTATTTATTTTATTCTGATTTTAGTATTTTTTTTTTATGTTAGCATCAGAATTATATCATCTGTGATAATCAAAAATTTCAGCTGTCTTACTTTTACGATTCATTATATATATGTATATAGCCTGATGACAGATAGATAGGCAGACAGATGGACGGACATATGAGATCTTAGTAATAAATAAACTTTTACCCTTTAGGTACGGAACACTAAAATATTGCAAGTAATTTTACGATGCAATGTTTAACATCGCTCAATGCAGGTGTGGTTCGTGGTGCAGTCTGCAAACAATGCAGGGCACGCCAGGCTTGTCCAGTGTCAAACACAAGACGTTCTACATTATACCTAAACCACGAATAGTATTTTTCTCGAAAAGGTCCTGGGCTAGGCTGGGTTCTATTCGAACGGGTGTTCCAGATGGACTACTTCACTTACACCATCTATGTTATGTATACTCTCCTAATCCTTCTAATCGACGACTTACAACCCTCAAAAATCGTTAAAACATATCAATGCCATATGTATAAAAATGCCAATATCATGCCTGCAGCATGAATGCGGGGAAGTACCACACTTCCACAGAAGACCGACGCCTGAATGGCGGCTATCAGCCGTCATGCTCCGTCCGGTGAGTGGGAGAGCCGGAGGCCCTACGCACCCGCCCTCCCCCTTTGAGTTCTTTATAAGCTGGCAACGCTTCTGTGACCCCACGGGTGTTGCAGTTGTCTATGGGCGGCGGTGATCACTAACATCACGTGACGCGCCTGCTCGTTTGCACTTACATAAAAAAAATCATCAGAAATAACTAAGCGCTTGTTACAGGTGTTCATTGGCTGCGGTGAACGCTTTTCATCAAATAAGCTGCATGACTAACTATTCATTCAGTCATAACATTAGTAACTGTATGTAATCAAGTTATTATTCAAGTCGTCATATGTCCATCTGAAACATTTAAAACACGAAATTTCCGAACTGATTTTATACAGTTTTCACCAAAGCGACGGACAGACAGATTTCCGAAAGAGGATTAAATATTCAAATAGGTCAAGTCGAGAGCAGTGGCGTCTAGACGACAATGTTATTAAAAGTCTGTGATATATAAATAGCACTAGCTTTTACCCGCGAACTAGCAATAAATAAATATAATACCTATAAGGAAAAACAGCAAAGACTAAATAAAATCAAGACATGTGTTATGGGCACTAAACTCAACGATACTATATCTTACATATAAGATATATTTTTTTATGAAAGAGGGAGGCAAACGAGCAGGCGGGTCACGTGATGTTAAGTGATAACCGCCACTCATAGACAGACTGCAACACCCAGGGGGCCACAGAAGCGTTGCCAGCCTTTAATGGATATAGTACATAATATACCTATAGATAAATATCCAAAACCCAAGGCAAATTATTATTAGACTAGCTGTTGCCCGCGACTTCTTCCGCGAAAATTTCGAAAAACAAAGCAATTGGTAAAAGTTTTAAGTAAATCAGTTCAGCACTTTCGAAGATTAGCTTCAAAATTCTTTCAAATGACGATAACTTTTTTTTAATGAACCGACTTTGATAAAACAAACTTTAAATGCTTTTCCGAGTTAAAAAAAGCAACTAGTAAAAGTTTTAAGTAAATCGGTTCAGTACTTTCGGAGATTAGATCATACATACAGACAGACAAAAAATTTAAAAAAAAAATTTTTGCTATCTATTATACTTTTTAAGTGTCCCTGTCCATTTCAATCAAAAATAATAAATGTACAGACAAAATATTTTCACTGTTTTACTATACATATGTATAGATATAGATTACTAAGTTAAATATCCCAAATATTATCTCTAATTTCAACCAGCCTCGGTGTAATTTAGCTAAATATCAAACTCGACGATGTATAATTAAATTTGAAGCCACATTTACGTGGGTGCCCGAAATAGACGAGATAATATCAGCAACCGATCGCTTCTTGCAACGTGCAAATCTATGCAGCGTGCAAAATATCAAATACGAGCTGATATAAAACAACACCAGTGTTGAATACGCGGCGGGTTTTCGACGGAAGATTGATGTATGGAAAAACCAGAGGTAGTCTTTCGGTTTTCGGAAGAATATTTAGATGAAAATTATAAACTAGCTTTGTCTACTGGTACGTTCTTCCGATCCTATGGGAATTTTGTAAAATACCTTCTTTGCGAGCACCTATGTCATGTGTATGCCCATGTATATGCTAGGAGGCTCAAATTTTGCAACATTATACAAAATATGAGACTCCTAGCACTCGTAATTTATACATATAATAAAATTGTAACTAAGCTATGTCTGTACATGGGAGATATTTAAGAAAAAATATTATAGAGGTTCTTTTTACGGCCTATAGAAGCCAAAACGATTGTTTTTAGAATTTTTGTCTGTCTGTCTGTATGTTACATGCTGACATAGCTCAGTTCATAAAATTGTAACTGAGCTATGTCTGTACATGGGAGATATTTTAGAAAAACATATATAGGGGCTTTTTATAGGACCTATAGAAGCCAAAACGATTATTTTTAGAATTTTTGTCTGCCTGTCTGTCTGTCTGTCTGTCTGTCTGTCTGTCTGTCTGTCTGTCTGTCTGTATGTCTGTGCGCGCATCACACAAAAACGACTTAACAGATCTGGATGAAATTTGGCACAGCGATGGACTATGACCTAGATTAAAAGATAGGCTACTTTTTATCCCGAAAAAATGAAAGCGTCCCGAGGGATATAATTTATTGTAACTGAGCAAGGGGCTGATAAGATATTATAGTATCCATAGGTCAGACGAAGTCTCGGGCATTAGCTAGTTTCTAATATTTAATGATGAATGAGTCAGTCAGTCAGAGAATTTAGCTTTACAATTCGGGTAAAACCAAATTTAAAAACAAGATCCTCAACGTTTACATCCAATGAATAAAAATAAATCAAATTGAGTTTCTGTCTGTGATTTCAATAAATCTCAAAATTTAATTGCATAGTTTCATTTACTCGTATCCAATACCAATCCTTTTTTAAAATATTTGCCCGTTATAATCTGCGTAATGGATTAACCAATATTGATTTTCAATAGAGTTAAAAAAATTCCAAATTAACTCGCAGGCAAATTTGTATCTAGAAAATATTCAGTAATATTCATATGATAGAATATATCCTTATATATATTTTGTATATGGTATGGAGCCACTACTTGTAGTGGTGTGGAGCCTGCTGCTTAATTTGTTAGCCTGCAGCAT
>JADGIL010027103.1:0-21931 GCA_020352625.1 Cactoblastis cactorum | reverse complement strand
TTCCCCGCCCTCCCCATTTGGGAGTTTGAAATGAAAAGTCTAAAAATTTGCGTTTAGTCAACCTTCAGAAATGGTGTAACCAAACTTAGCCAATGATACAAATAAACAAAAATAAAATACGTATGAAAGAAAATTACGACCAATAATCGTCACAACAGCGTGTGAACCTATCGCTCGACAAAGCCTAAAGTAGCTTAATGTTTTTTCCCAAAAGTCCATTATTTATCGCCGGGTATTGTTGTAGTTAGGATACCAAACCTTCATAAATCTAAAAAAATCAAACCATCTAGTTATTTAGTATGTAAGCTATTTCTAGTCTCTTTTAGAGGTACATATAACTTTCCGTATTATTGTAATTACATCATACACCGAACGTTCTGGATTATTCTAACATTATCTGTGTATGTAGGTATTAATTTAATAAAATATTTTGTTCTGTAAATCGATCTGAATAATTTGGTAGGCGGAATATATCACACAGTGCACCTGCAGGCAGCTATAATGAATTTATTTAAATTTTTAAAGCGGTTCTGTGTTGCCATATTGCACCTCCGATTAAAATAAAGGAACAAAATAAGAGCAAGATGTTATACATTTACTCATTTGGTTTTTATTATTGGTAAGTGTAAAAACATCAGCAAAGAAAGAAAATTGAAAAGCTTATCTATTTGGTATTGCCATTTAATCTGCAGTATGTACTGCACCGAAATAAAAATAGACATCTGGTATTCTGAATATAAATTAATTTGAACAACTATAAATAAAACAAATGGTTAAACAAAATATATCAGCATAATCAATTCATTGAGCAAATATTTATTTAAAACATAATTTTACTAACTCTATGTATACTATTTGAAGTGATTTTAGAATATTTTTTAGTGATAATTTGTATCATGTAGAGTTAGGACTGAGGTTGAAGGAAAACTACATAGGTGTAAATAATAATCATATCATAATTATAAACTATTTACTAGTGTTCGACCGAAACTGATTTTAACGGAAACGGAAATGCGTGAGTTACGGTAACAATTTACAAATTTCGGCAATACCAAAAGATTTAGCAATTAAGATTACATTTTTAAGTCTTAATTCTAATCAAGTTTTGGTCGGACACTACCTCCCCATTTTTAACAAACTCTAAATTAGTACACACGCTTTAATCGGATTAAATTCGATCAAAAATTAAATAATTACTGTTTGTACTGATTTGATAGTTACATCATATTTTATGGTGAATTTTATATTTTGTGTGTTAACTTCGAATTGATTTGTTAAGTTAAGCTATGTATTGTAATGAAGATACTGTGATAATGGTTTAAAATTGTTTTGATGCGTCGATTTCTTTTCTGTTGGCCGAATTAAATGAGTGTCACAAACATATTATTACTATGTTACTCACTGCACTAATAGTCGCCTAAGGCGTGGACTGATTCAGGAATGTACGGGATATATATGACAAAACAAATAATTTATACAGGCATATCTATAGATAAAATAAAATTATAACTGAGCTATGTCTATACACGGGATATTTAAGAAAAAAAAATATAGGGGCTCTTTATAGAAGCCAAAAATATTGTTTTTAGAAATTTTGTTTGTCTGTATGTTTATACGCGAATTTCACAAAAACTACTGAACGGTTCTAGATGAAATTTGGTACAGCAATATAAGATAGGCTACTTTTTATCCTAAACAAATGTACGGTTCCAGAGGGATATAATTTATTGTAACTGAGCAATAATGTATTGCAATTATCGTAAAATCTACGCGGTCGAAGTCGGGGGCATT
This sequence comes from Cactoblastis cactorum, assembly GCA_020352625.1. Lineage (NCBI taxonomy): Eukaryota > Metazoa > Arthropoda > Insecta > Lepidoptera > Pyralidae > Cactoblastis > Cactoblastis cactorum. The sequence goes on along the minus strand of JADGIL010027103.1, from coordinate 20,140 downwards.
AGCTAGTATCATTACACTTAAAATATTCACATATGAAAGTTGTTTAAGCATATACATATATATTCTTATTTTCGATGGTAAATAATGCTTACTAAATATTTGTCATGTAATGTGCATTCGACCTGCAAATTTATATTTTAAAACATTGTTTCATATTTATTGTTACATTTTGAGATAAAAATGAAAGAAATGGACGCAATACTGGTAAGCTGTTTATTATATTTGAACTTGTAGCACGTAAGGCATTGTAAGTTAGTAGGTTGACTATTGAAAATAAAATGTATAATGCTTTAATAAAGTGTAATAAAAAAAAATCTTGCAACTAGTATTTATTTTCAGTGGTTCGTACAATATATAACTTTTTAATACTATAGTAGAAGGCAACTACAGCGTATAATTTTTGTTATGTCAGAGGAAGGCAAACGAGCAGGCGGGTCACGCGATTTTAAGTGATCACCGTCGACCATAGACAACTGCAACACCCGCGGGGTTACAGAAGCGTAGCCGGCCTATAAAAATCCCTCAAAAGGCTAAAAGAAGCAGGCTCCATACCGCTACATATACCAGTTACCACATATTTAGTCTGCAGCAGTTATATTGTTTTTAACTCCCGCAAAAAGAGGGGTGTTATAAGTTTTATGTGTGTCTGTCTGTGGTATCATAGCTCCTAAATGGGTGAACCAATTAGGATAATTCTTTTTAGGTAAAAAGGTGACAGAGTGTTCTTTGCTATGTTTGTAACACCCAACGCGAAAGGAGAGGCGTGATGAGTTAGGTATATTGTGTCAGGGGATTTTTTAATTAATTTAATTGTTAATAGTCCATAGTGGTATGGAACCTGCTGCTTGCTTTTTTAGCCTGCAGCACGAATGGGCCAGCTCGTCCGGGGAAGTACCACACTCCCACAGAAGACCGATGCCTGAATGGTGGCTAACAGCCGCTGTGCTCCGTCCGGTGAGTGGGAGAGACGGAGGCCCAATTTTGGGGAGGGCGGGGTTTTTTATAGGCCGGCAATGCTTCTGTAACCCCGCAGGTGTTGCAGTTGTCTATGGGCAGAGGTGATCACTTAACATCGCGTGACCCACCTACTCGCTAAAAAAAAAGTTAATCTCCAGAATCAACAAATATGTAGAGATTAATACTATACTATTTGAAGTTGAGGGAAAAGGATAATAATCTTAGAATCTATAGATCAAGTTTTTTAAAATTTTTGTCCATTTGTATTATAACTAACGTAAGCGGATCACGTAAAAACACTGTGGAATTAGATTCCACTAAGAATCTGAGATATTGAAAATAATAGATACGCGCGGGCGAAGTCGCGTGCGTAACCTAGTAAATAAAAAATGGTATTGATTTAAAATAAAGTTTATTTAAGTAAGCTGTGGGCCTCTTTCTTTGATGAGTGCTTTATTCTTTCTGTACAGTTGATCTGCATCTACTATATCTGGGTTGTTCTCATCAGCAAATTGATCCAATCTATTCCTCAAGATCAATTTCAACTCTTGTATACTCTGGGCATTTTTTAAAGCTGATATTCCAATAATGTCTTGAAATGAGATAATTCTTTCTGGCCTTAGCTCCTTAGGAATAGTATGAAGCACCTGGTCGATGTTATTCAGAGACCGTCTGACCTTTTCGAATTCATCTGCAGATCCAGGTAAATCCATCTTATTGATAGCTAGAACAGCAGGCTTTTCAAGCAATTCTGGATCATAAAGTTCCAGTTCTTTGTTAAGGAGCAACACAGTTTCTAAACATGACCTCTTAGGATATTTTGGACTCAACTGAAATCCTTCAATATCAGCTATTAAAAGTAATAATTTTGTTCTCTCGATATGTCTCAGAAATGTGTGTCCTAATCCTATATTCATATGTGCACCTTCTATGAGACCAGGTAAATCTGCAATTGATATTTGTCTGTGGTCCTCGTAATATATCACACCTTTATTGGGCTTGACAGTTGTGAAAGGGTAGTTAGCTATCCTAGGCTTTGCTTTAGATATGGCTTTTAACAAAGAACTTTTTCCAGCATTAGGGAATCCTACCAGTCCTATGTCAGCTATTAACTTAAGGTCAAGACGCACATGATGAGTTTGTCCGAAGTGACCAAGAAAATTATTTTCTTTATTGCCACCTGGACCACCTCTTGCTATAATGATAGTTTGTCCTTCATTATCTATAGCGCCTAGGACTTTCCCGTCCTCTCTATACACTGTGACTCCTAAGGGAACTTCCAGTTTAACGTCTGTGCCAGGATTACCCAGAATTTTTGTTTTTCTGCTGTCTTCTCCATGGCCTGCAGTTATTGTTTTACCACGATACATGTTCATTATTTTTCTTAGATTCGCATTTTCCTTTCCAATACAATAAACGCAGCCGCCTTGGCCACCAAGTCCTCCATATTTTGGAAGGCCTGTGCCCCCTGTTCCGCCTTTAACATGAAGTCTTACAGAATCTAAAAATTTGTTGCGTAAATAACTACGAGGCTTCTTAAATTCCTTGGCAAATAATGTTCTTAGAATAAAAACCATTTTGCACTTTTATTATCATTTAAATCTAGATTCAGAGTCTTTAGGTTATACGAAATACTAAATGTTTACAAAACGTTTGACAGTGACATCATTTTCTTTGTCAAAATGATGTCACTGTCAAATTAGCATCGATAATGTCAAGTCCTTGGATTTATTTGTGAACATTGAATCATTCATTGAACTAAGATTGTGAATGATGTGAAGTGAAAAATCGATTGATCTGTCAGCCCGCTTTATTAACACAATTTTGAAAATAAAATTACAGGATCTACATAAAATTGATTATAATGAAATCTGTGAAACCCTTGGGCTTATCTAGGTTTATTCTGTTATTTATATTGATTCAAAACTTCGGATATATTTCTACAAGTGATGGGGACCGTTCGCCATTTTACCAGAATTGTTTGAAAAGTTGTGCTAACGCTAATTGTACCAAAGGTGAGTTACTTTTTTCATTAATAAAACAATAGTCTAAAAAAAAGGGCAGATAATTTAATGTTAGAGCAGATAATTAGCTGTAATCTGCTTCTTTGTACGCTTAGCCTGTACGATTTTAGTGTTATCTGGAACATGATTTATCGTACAAACTTTAATTCTGACCTCTTGGAGTTTATAATTAATAGCCTAAGGGTGAGCTAGGGTCCACAACTATTGCTTACCAATTTTCATGAAAATGGGTCTAGTAGTTCAGCTGTTAAATTAGTTTAAATTTTTGTGTTAGTTAAATTTTATCTTGAATTTATTGAAATCTGCATAGATGGCGACTTCACGAAAGAGGCATTAAGAAAACAAGATCTTGGGGCTTGGTTTTTAATGTGGAGTTGCAAAGATGAGTGTAAGTACCACTGCATGTGGCGAACGGTCCAGAGCTTTCATGAGCGGGGCTATCAGACACCAAAATTTCATGGCAAGGTAATCTTTAAAAGTCTTTAATTATTACTATTATAATTTATAAAAAAAAAATATATAGGAAAAACAATAAGCTGTTAAAATCACATTTTATATTAAATAAAATCTTTTGAAAGAGTCAGAGAAGGTTGGCATAGTTTGATGGAGACTGCTCGTCCTGATCACTAAAATAATTAATAATGATTATGTTTTCAGTGGCCATTTGTCCGGTTCTTTGGTATACAAGAGCCAGCGTCAGTTTTGGGATCCCTCCTGAATCTAGCGTCACATGTCTACATGTACAGAGAAATGATTACCGAGTTTCCTGTGAAAACACCATTGATCAGATGTTGGGAAAGCTTTTTTTTTGTAATTAACTTTTTATAACTTTCTGTTGTATAGTTTTACTATTGATATGAGTTTAAAAAATTATGTATGTATACTTTATTATGTATTCTACAAATACAGTATCTATAAAATTTTTTATTCAGAAATTAGATCATCAAAAGCATTTTTTCAATTTCACATTAGTGTTAAAAATAACTTTTGATATCTCAATCACGCTACAGACTACTAAGATTTTTGACCAGTTTGATCACACAATATCAAGTCATTATTCCTAATGGAGTAGACAGAGCCAAGAGTTGCAAGACTCGAAGGCCACGCTTAACAAAATGGTAGGTTTATTGGTGGATTAAATATTGTTTATAAAATATTAAAATAGTGACAGGTTACAAGCCCATCGCCTATGAGAATTCCTCGGGAAGTGCTTGGGGAGAATAAAAGTTCTGTATTATAAATTAAAAAAAAATAATATATTTTTGTTTGCTTATTATTTTTTAGTGTCTATTTGTAATTTTAAATTTAATTTGAAATTGTAATAGTTTAATAAACTATGAATCACAAGGTTATTAAAAATTTGTCATAATTCATAATAATTATTTTTGGCAAATAGAACATCTGTAAATAATTAAATTCATTGCCCTCGTGCCTAGGTCTGCACACATGCTTGGGCCTGGTCAGCAATATTCCACACTAGAGACACAGAGTTTACCGAATTCATGGACTACTCCTGTGCTTTTTCTATGGTGATAGCACTCTTCATAGCGGCTGTAGTAAGGTATGATAAGATTTTTTTTATGTAAGAGGGAGGCAGGTCACGTGATGTTAAGTGATCACCGCCGTCCATAGACAACTACAACTACTCACAGAAGTTTAAATAGATTCCGCCCTCTGCGTTTGGGGAGGGCGGGGGCTATTTAAAGGTATTTTTATGTTAAAGGCGACACGAAACAAAAGCAAACGAAAACGAAAGGAAACGAGCAGGCGGTTCACGTGATGTTAAGTGATCACCGCCGTCCATAGACAACTGCAACACCCGAGGGGTTACAGAAGCGTTGCCGGCCTTTAATAGCCCTCGTCCCCAAATGGGGAGGGCGGGGAAGTTGGGCCTCCGGCTCTCCCACTCACCGGACGGAGCATGGCGGCTGATAGTCGCCATTCAGGCGTCGGTCTTATGTGGGAGTGTGGTATTGCCCTGGACGAGCCAGCCCATTCATAGCATTCTGCAGGTTAAAAAAGCATACAGCAGGCTCATACCACTACTTAAGCTAATAATACTTTCCATTTGACGTTTGATTTACAGAGTGTTCCACAGAAATGCGAAGTTTATAGTGTTAGTGACAGCAATAACTATCCTGTACTACATAGAACACCTCCGGTATCTGAACGATGGAAAGATCGACTATGAATACAACATGAAGGTCAATCTGTTCTTTGGTAAGTTTACCGAGACATCTTATACATACAACTAGCACAAAGTATCACAGACAGCCCTTTATGCACAGCGTGAATGGAGGCAGAGGAAACGGCCGCCCATGTCATTCTTGAATGTACAGGAGTGGCCCTACACAGGGCAAAGCACCTTGGAACACCAGGGTGTCTTCCCGAGGTCGCCAGCAACGTGAAGAGTGCTGGCGTTCGTCGAGGCACGCAAAATAGACGCACAGTCGTCGAGTTGTGGAAAACAGCCCGTTATCTATACAATACATACAACTAACTCTGTCGAACATAAGATTCATGGCGTGTTAAGCAGTGGATGCAATGTCCAAAGAAAAAGTATATTAGGCTATGTTTGGACAATGACTTAGTTAGACATGATCTAATAATTATTTAAAAATTAGAATGTACAAATGATCTTTTTGACTAAATAAAAAGAATTATTTAAAAAAAAACATAAAAAGGCGGGACAAACCAATATACGAGACATCGTTGACTTAGCCATCGCGGACTTCTTTATAGACTTAAAAAGAGGGATATTTCTCCAATATACTTATTTGTTTTGTTCTATTATTATTATATCTAGCCACTTAAGAGGTATTGTTTTTTACTTTGTTCTTTTATAATTAACGCCCAACGAAGTGGGCACGGGTCAGCTAGTTTTATTGTATGTATAGATAAATTCATACACCCATAGGTAGGTATGTTGTGTGTATGTAAGTTAAAAGCAGTAACATTAAAAACAAACAAAATATATATTTTTTTTTATGTCAGAGGGAGGCAACGAGCAGGAGGGTCACGAGATGTTAAGTGATAACCGCCGCCCATAGACAACTGCAATACCCGCGGGGTTACAGAAGCGTTGCCGGCCTATAAAAAAACCTCCGCCCACCGGAGGATGGAGAAGTTGGGAATCTTTTTTTTTCTCCTTTCTCCAGGCGTTTGTGGCTCCCTCATCTGGCTAATATGGGGAATAATGGAGAACTCGGCGGGCAGATGGCACACGCAGCAGCTGATCTACTTCGTGCTGATGTCCGGCGTGGCGCTCACCCTGGAGCTGTTCGACTTCCCGCCCAGGTTTTACATGTGGGACGCGCATGCGCTGTGGCATCTCAGCACGTCGCCGATGCCGCTCATGTTTTACAGGTGCGTTCTTTAATATGTCATACTCAAGCGTTGTCTAGAGTAGGAATAACAGTCGATGAAATATAAATATTCTAACAATATTGAAAAATACATAATTATCCTTAAAATAAAGCCATTGTCATTGTTCATTATGCTTTATACCATGTACGACCACACTGTGGAACGAACTGCCTGCAGCGGTATTTCCGGACCAATACGAAATCGGAACCTTCAAGAAAAGAGCGTGTAAAGCCCGGCAATGCTCCTGTGACCCCCGGGTGTTGCAGGTGTCTATTAGCGGCGGTGATTACTTAACATCACGTGACCCGCCTGCTCGTTTGCCTCCCTGTGTCATAAAAAAAAAGTCTGTTCTTTTATAAGCGATGAGCAGTGTTTTACCGACGAAACTTTTTTAGCGGGATAGTGGGTTGTTTATCGTAAGTGCATAAAATGCATCTTTTTTTTGTATTTCTAGGTTCGTAATAGATGACATACACTACCTGCGGTCGACTCAGTACGACAAGGACAACGCTAAACGAACTTAAATCTAGTCATTTTAATGTCTATTATGTAAACGCCTACATATAGTATACTACGGGTAAAAAATAAATATGCATCCTTCAATATAACTTTCAATAGTGGAATGTGTATACTTGGAACCCCTTTCCAGTGTTTAATTCTTGTAATGTAGACTTGATGTACTTAATAATATATTCAAAAGTTTATCCGTTGCAAGCAAACTAAAAAAAATAAGAAAAAAATACATATCTTTTTCTCTGTAATATTTGTGTAGATAGTGTGGATAGATGTTTAAGATAATATAATAAATGATATATAGAATCTCTTGTTTTTATTTATTTTGTTGTAAGATTTTTATTTGGCGGAGCGAGTCGAGGTGTGCGTTTTGTATTTTACACGAAAAAAAAACCGTTTGAGTTTTTAAACAGTGTTAAGAAATGTAGACGGATAATTTAATTTTTGTTTTCAATAATTTCTTAACAATATTTTGCATACAAATTTAGAAACATATGTATAACACGTAGTAGGGAAACGTTAACAGGATAAATGTTTCTGTAACATTTTTAATTTCTACAAGAATGTTTACAACTAAATACCATTATAGTGGCACAATAGATTGTAGGTTATGTTCTACAATATCTATAAAAAAAATATGTTTTGTCTTCGTCTATCGGATATTCGTTCTATTTGATAATGAGACTTATGTCAAACAAATAACTAAGTACCTATACACACTATTTCTTCTTTCGTAATCTCCCCGGCATAAGATGCGAACATATATTTCTGTTTACAAAGATGGAATCAAATCAATACAAATCATTTAAAGGATTCAGAAAACATCTTTACTGATTCAAGCACCATACAAATTCAAAAGTCATAGCAGGAAATAAGAAATCTATACCAGATTAAAACGTAAAGCATATAGTTTCACACAATATTAGGAGATGAAGCTGCCTCTAAACTATCTGTAGTCATTGAATTCCATATTCAGTATATAACAGTCCGCGACATTTCGAAATGGCAAAGCGTTGATCATCGAATCAGGTATATCGGAAATGATAAAATTTACTTCGCGTTCTGTTGCGTTTAGAATTGAGACGCCAATGAGACTCCACATTATTTACATTTTAAATTCACTTTGTTTACACAGAATGTCGACATTATTATATTACTGACACTTTAAACCTATAGCTACTGTGCGTTTACAGTAGGTTAACAAAATTAGACATCCAAATACTTTATAAGTTCGATTTATGTGGTCGGGATCTATCAGGCTTTGCTATCTCGGACTGTCGCGGGTCTACCCTCAATCTTCTATTGTATTTTCGCCACAACGCATACGTTTCTTGACCCAAAACATGCCCTTAGGCGGGACAGATCTGGTACGACGGGAACCCGACCTGCGAAACTTTCGTTGTTTCGGCAGAGTTGTCAAAATGTCTTGAAACATCGTCTTCTCCACAGGTATACTCTGCTCCACCATTACTGGTTTCGGTATAACAGGTTGCTTGTACGGCGGCGTCCGCGGGTGCACGCACGCTTGCACGTACGGCTGCGTGCGCGGTTGCACAATATACGGTTGTTTGGATATCTTGTGCCTAAAGATGAAAGTAGTAGACTTGAAAATGCTGTATCAAGTCTTTTTATCAAGATCTATTATTCATCATCAACTGAATATAACGTAAAAAGTTTACCACATGTGAATAAGTACCTGATTACCTCTGTGAGCCTTTGCAACTGCGTTGGGACTGGTCCATGGCGTATCGCGGCCGCGGCTGGCTCACCAGCTGCTCGTTGTAATGCCTGCAGTACTCCTGCTCCTTGGGCGGCCGCCGCGCCTTCTCCTGGCTTCGGCCCCTCATCTGCCTCGAGTATGACACCTGAGAATACATCAAGTAATTCCGCTTTTAAGTTTTACTTGACCATGAATTAAAGCTGATATGACTATGAAGCCCAATAAGTTCACTATCTACTGCTCTGTATTGTATTTTAAAACTCGTGGTAATCAGTTTTGACCCGTTTGGGAAATATGTTACTGGAAGGAACTGACTACCTAGGCTAAATTATAGGTATATATTTTATTTGTACCTACCTATTTAATTTTAAATAGGTTTTTATAAAATGAATACGTGCCTTTGAATGCGGTATCTTACGGGCAGGCACATGTATCTGTAGTGGGACCTTCTTGGGCTGTTGCATTTGCTGGCTGTAAACAGTCTGATAGTCGTCCGAGTCGCTATACTCATCTTCAGAGTCTACTTTCGATGTTTGCTTCTTCCTTTTGTTCTTGAACAGTCTCATAGAATTCATCATCTTGGAGAATATACTGGTACGTTGTTTCTTCTGGATCTAAATAAGCGATTGTAAGATGGTGATAAGTCATGAAATCTTCGTAATTATAGTTAAGAATGGTTTATTTTTATATGGTTTATTTTTATATCATTTTTACTTTTCTACTAGGAAAAATATCTCGTGATGTATCTTAAGTCACGCCTAATTTTAACGGAAACAATGTCTGAAGACCATAATGTATCAACATCCCAAAGTCAAAGCTTTACGTTAGAATTTTATCTTTCTAATTAATAAAATCCGAACATTTAGAGGCACATCGCCGTCATATTTTTTATGTAAGAGGCAAACGAGCAGGCGGGTCACGTGATGTTAAGTGATCACCGCCGCCCATAGAGAACTGCAACACCCACGGGGTCACAGAAGCGTTACCGGCCTATAAAAAACCACCTGAAAAAAAAAAGAAATTGGGCCTCTGGCTCTCCCACTCACAGGACGGAGCATGGCGACTGATAGCCGCCATTCAGACGTCGGTCTTCTAGATACCAAACATAGATGCACACTCTTATAACAAATCATTAAATTAGATAATATCTGATTGTTTTGTTACCAACCTCACTCTTTGCGTCGTCTGGACATAAAGTTTGTTCAGATTCTTCAAAATCCACACTATATGAGCCCGCCGATACAGCTGTGGTTGCGGTAACAGGTCTTCGATCTACTTTTACGATTCTTTTCGGCATTATCTCTTCTGAAGGCGTTTCCTGTGGGGTATCCAAATAATGCCTAAACCTGTTCTTCATTCGGCGCTCTGTGTCGGTGGAGCAGATTGCGTGAGACTTTACACTCACAGTGTTCGACGTCATTCTATTACTGAAAGTATTCGAGCTGAATGGAGTCAACGGTACCGAATTCATTACTTCCTTCCTCTTATTACTCAGAGTGTTCGAACTGAATTGACTGAATGTTGCAGAATTAATGGCTTGCTTTCTGTAAGTGGGTCGTGTCAACGGATAATCCTTTTGAGAATTTATATTTTTGTCGGTTCTATTAAACGATTTTGCCGAAATTCGACTGGAATGTTTCCAAATGCTGCTACAGTTGCTCGTTGACATATCTTTCTTTGGGATGTCTACATTCAGAGCTATAGATTTGTAAATTTCTTTGATCAACGCATTCGTTTCGGGAGACTGTTTATGTTCATCTGTATTAGTAGATGCACTGGTCGCTTTCCGGGCAGATCGATGTGCAGGCGCTGAATGTGGTATGTGATGCGATGGCTTGGAAACGTGCGAGTTAGTTCTATAGTATTGTGAATAAGGGTGACGGCCAGGGGTTTGGATAAAGATGGGGTAATTGTGGATACATTTCGGTGCATAAGGTACGTTTGACCAATTTTTATCAGTGCTCATTGGGTGTGAACATGACGCCACGTGAAGAGCTGTGTTGTAAGCGCCGTATGAAAAGCTGTTCAAAAGGCTCGAGTTTTCTGGCAAAATACCGAAAGAAGTACCTTTTTGTACTACAGCATCCTTTTTTACTTTTTCTTCGGCCTGAGTCTTTAATTTATTATTTGTTTTAACTTCCGTCAGAACGGATTGTAATATAGATTTTATTTGGTTTAATGTTTCTTCAGTTTTGTCTTCCGATGGGATAGAATCGTTTTCTGAGGTTTGTATTGTAGTTACTGTTTGACATTCTGTGTTATTGCAAGTAATTGTCTCTGCGTCATTATATGTAATTGTATTCTTTTTTGCCGGCTTCTTTTTTAATGATTCAAGATTTTTAGTGTCTGTTTTTTTATAAATGCTCCCGCATTCAACGCAACAGCTATTTGAAATATTTTCTTGCGTAATATCAGTTACTTCATCGTATAGGTATGTTCGTCTATTTGAAGGTTTTTGTTTATGTGTTTTGTTAGCATGTAAACTCTCCTCTACAACTTGATGCGCTGGCATTATTGTATGATAATTTACACATACTGATCGATCATAAGGCCTATTAGCATAATAATTCATATAGTTAAAAAAATCGATTTCCTTTTTATGTTTTTTAATTTTTGGCTGTTCTAAGTGTTTTTTTGCTTTAGCTGAGGCTTCTTTGACGGGCACTAAATCATAGAGGCTCGAGTCGTAGTACATATTATGGCTGTTTATTTGATCTTGAAATGTAGGAGTAAATCCATAATCGTTTTTACCTATGTCGATATTGAGGAAGTCTATATTACAACAAGAACATAAATCGGATTTATTTGGAGCTGAGTAACTGTATTCCATGTCCCTACAGATAGGCGATGAAAGGTCACTTTCGCCTGAGAACTGATGCATTATCGGTAAGTACTGTCTGCGTAAGACGTTAGCTAAATGTTTAGAAACCTTGGATTCCTTCTTCGTTTCATTTTTTTTCACTTTCTTATCCACTATGTTTTTAATTTTCTTATTTTGTTTACGAGTATTAAAAGGTGACGAATGGTCGTCTGTGTGTGCGTAGTATATCATGTGACTCTTTTGTCTATTGCGCCTCTTCTTTTCTGACTTATTCTTTGACTTTTTGAACAATTTGTTTTTAGTATTTTTATCATAGATTTCGTTTAAAAATGTTGATATACTGGAGTTACGCGTTTCTCTCTTATGTTCTACTCTTGCTTTTTTATTCATGTCTTCGGGCGTCTGATCAGTTACGTTTATGGAACTGTCTTTGATAGTTAATGATTTTTGTTCATCAAAAGTTTTGACAGAATTTAAAACATTATCACATGCGTGACTTGGACTTTCTTGAAGGCCAGAAGACTCGGGCTTGCAATGAGTCGGCTCGCAGAGAGTCTGTTCGCAAAGTGCTGTGTGTACTACTGCTGGTGGCTTGTGCATTCTTGTGACCACTCTCTCCAAATCACATATTTTTTGTTGGAGGTCTGTAACGTCTATAGGAATGCAGGAGATAATTTTCACTTCCGTTTGTGAAGGTGAATTTCCTTAAACATAGAAAAGATATTTAATAATATTAATATTGAAAACATGTTTTTAAATAATTGAAACGACTACATTTGCAACTTTTGTTCGAGTTGTTATTTGGCACAAAATTCAAACTTATATGCACCTACTTAATTATTTTACTCAAGTCAAAAATAAATATCATTTGTGATCAATAAATACGTTAGAAATGTCAACGAAGATAAAGCGTGTTATATTTGCTTGTTAAACTCACTTTATTCATTGGAAAAACACATTAACCTCAGAATCGCAATAAATTCAATATTTTGTGAAGTTCAACATATGTACGAGCTATCATCACTGCCAGAGTAACCTTATACATACCTAAATTGAAGGCAACTCTGCGAAGAAAGTTTTCAACCCCCTTGAAGCGTTGCTTACAGTGACTCGAATTTTTTAGATCGACAGCCATTTTAACAAATGTTTACGCTGTAAAAAAATGGAACTGTATTACATATTCATGCGGAGTCCTTTTTAAGTCTACGTTCACGTTCAATACTTGTGTAGAAACATGAAAAATCTTTAAACCTTTCAAATATTGAATAATTTATTTGGGGTGGGAGTATGGAAATTGTTAAATATGTGTTGATTTAACCGAGTTTTTAAACTGGCTAATTTACAACTAAATTATATATGAAAACCATAATAATATATGGGTCTTTACTTGAAGAGATGTGAGAACCAAAGTACATATAACACGAGGTTTTTGTTAGCTTTTTCATTCAAATCATATTTTATATATAACCTAACTTAATAACTACTTAAATAGCTAAAAATTAAAGAACTAAAATTTTAATACAAGTTTCACATTAGTTGTATAAATTTGAAATATAAAAAAATATTAGGTCTCCATTCACATTCAATTTTCTGACAGTTCTGTCAGCTTTAGTCGCAAGACCTCTGCCAAAAATATGCAACCAGCACTCTTTTAACAATAAAAAAATACCATTATTGTTATAACTTTAAAATAAAACGTATTTCGACTAATATATTTTACTATCATAACCGCCGCTTCGCTTCTGCACGAAATTTGGGGATATTCTCGCTTTTTACCTGACTGCGGCGGAAGGAGGGTTATGTTTTTCAGGCGTATGTAGATTTCTATGTTCTCTCCTAGGCCCTAAACTGCTCGAAGAATTTAAACATATGAGGTATCATTGGATTCGTCATGATAGTGCGAGTGACACTGGGTACATAAAAAATATAAAAAAATGCAAAATGGCGAATTTACAACGTCATAAATTGAGGATGTCATTTTTTCCCCCCTCTATACCCAGACCATGGAGGTATTAATGACTTATGTTTTAGATCACGTCAGATTTGACGATCTCCGTGGTGTAGTGGTTAACGTACCTTACTGCGACTCTGGGCGTCCCGGATTCGATCCTCGTTCATGTCATGATGGAAAATAAGCTTTCTTGAATGTTTATCTAAAAGTATATATTGTATTTGTTATAAAATATACATAGTCTTATTTTTATATCAGAGGCAAACGAGCAGGCGGGTCACGAGATGTTAAGTGATCACCGCCGCCCATAGACAACTGCAACACCCGCGGGGTTACAGAAGCATTGCCGGCCTGTAAAAAACCTCCGCCCTCCCCAAATGGGGCCCCGTTGGGCCCCCGGCTCCCCCACTCACCGGACGGAGCATGATGGCTGATAACCGCCACTCAGGCGTCGGTCTTCTGTGGGAGTGTGGTACTTCCCCGGATGAGCCGGCCTATTCGTGCTACAGTCTAAATATAAGCCTGTAGCTGGCTCCACACCACTACAAGTAGTGGCACCATACCACTACAAGTAGTGGCACCATACCACTACTAGTAGTGGCTCCATACCACTATAAAGTATAAGTATTGTTGAGTTAGTGTTTCATAAAACAAGTCTTGAACTAACTTTGGTGCTCACTCAATTTGTGTGATCTGGCCATAAATAGTAAAAAATAAATAAAAAAATCGCCTGAATCCATGGTAGTTTTACGATTATCGAGCGGTCATATAAAAATTGTTCAAAATATGATTTTAACACGAAAGTAGTAGGATTTGAATAGTTTTCGGGCCACAACTATTCTTTAATTTTGATTAAAAAAACAAACACTCAATTTGACCTAAGGGTACGACCATAGCATGTTGATTGAAACACTACTGAATTCTTTATTAATTATTATTTTTACTAATAACAATCCAAATGACACCACTCAAAACATTTAAAATTGAACTAGATAAATTTTTAATCACCTAACAATTTATACGCACAAGAACTTTACAAAAGCTTACAAGAACATTCTAGGCCGATACATAACAGGCGGTTCTCCGAAACTGGATGGATCTTTTCCCATTAAGGTTTTTACAATCAGATTATTAGGGGAAAAGGGATTTCTTTTACGAAACAACTTTTTAAACATAGCGTTTTTAATTTTTGCGTCACCAGTCGCCAGCTGCTTCTGCTTCATGAATGAGAACATTCGCGGGTCCGATTCTGTGATCGGTTTCGGTGCATTTAGTTTCTGCCAAAAACCTGGTTTGTTTTGTGCAGTCTGAGTAGAACAGTTCTTTGGTAGCGGCATCGAGTTGCGAAGCTTGAGAGGTGGCAAGTCTTGCGATTTTCTTCTGCCAAATTTACCAAAAAATGGCAACTTCCTTTCGCTCTGAGTCGCAGTACTCTTCACTTCTACTTCTTTAAGGCATAATGGCACGTCAGGTTGATTGAGATTGTAGTAGTGTGGCTCTCCGTTGGGTGACACGCATGGGCAAGGCGGGGCTGTAGGCTGAATCAACGGGCTTGCAAAACCTGAATACGGGCTGTAATGATGATGAAGCATGTTTTGTTGATGCGCTATATAATCGTGGTGAACGTGTGGCATCATTGGAGGCACGTGGAAAAATTCTTGGCCGTGCATTGCGTAATTTATAATTTCCTGATGGAATGGATTTCTTGTTTCGTTTGGAAACTGGGGAAGTTTATTTTTTGTAAAGACTTTTTCGGTAGTACTTTCGCTTTCGCTTTCTTCCTCCTCAATTACGTCAGTTTTCTTTTTCTTTAAAAGCCCAAATGAACGTAGTACCTTTGTAAATCGACTTTGTTCTTGTTCCTGAGAGCCAAAAAATATTATTAGTAATAATGAATAACATTAATAAAAACTAAAGTATATACAAAAAAGAAAATACCTTCTTTTCTGTTGAAGTAAGATCAGTGCTAATGTCTGTTTCAGTAGAAGTTGAATCTGCGCCTGTTGCAGCTAGGCTCAGTTTTCCCAGAATTGTATCTGAGTAGCTAGTGGTAGTCCGAGCAGTGTGCTCCTCTTCCAGCGGAGAGCCAATTGCCTCGCAGCTTTTGGAATAGTATTTAAGTTTCGGAGTTCCAACCTTGACGTCGTGCTTTGTTATTCTAATACTGTCGCCGACGCTTCTTGTTACTAATGGTTTTTTTCTGTCTTTACCCTCTTTTCCGTTATGTGCATCATGGGTTTTACGTGATGAAGGAGGAGATTGTGTTACTAAATTGTATATTTCTTTTATCAATTTATCTGTTTCGGTACTATTGTTATTCTTCTTAGAATTATTGTTGTTTGCATTGTCTTTGTCGGTAGTGGTGAGTTGGTCCAGCTTAGAGCAAGCGCAAGTGCAACTAGGACTTGGTACAACAAAGCCATTTTGAATGCAATTCATTGGATATGTAGGAAATACTGGATAACAGCAAGGATTCATAAATGGAGACGACAAATATGATGGCGGCAATGGAAACGGACCCATGTTATTAGTATCACTGTGGGAATTCGGTTCTTCAAAGGATGTGTTTATTTTTATATTATTGCGTTTAGTCTCAGTCGATGGTTTTTGTTCGTTATTAGATTCTAAGGAAACACTATCTTTCTTTATTTCTTGTAAGAAACTTTGAAGAATATCCTTAATTTCACTTAATGCTTTGTCTGTTTTATCTGTTGTGCTTTCAATATCTTGTGACTTGTTCATTGTTATGCTAGCGTCTTGAGCTTGGTCAGTATTTGTAGCATCGTTATGTAGTTGTGGAGGAAGTAATGACTCCTGGAAAATAGATGGATTTATTTGTTGTACATTCTCTTGTTTTGCTTTATGGTTAATTAATGATGAAGACTTATTGCTACTGTCTTCAAAAATATGATGTGATCTATTCATTCTTTTTGGAGAACGTTTTCTTCTCTTATGGCTATCTTCTTCCAACTCCAGGTTACTATAATGTTGCGCTTTCAAATTTAACCGTGGTCGTAAAGTCCGGGGCGATGGAGGAACCTCTTTGTATTTCGAATAACACATCAAATCTTCTATATATTTTCTCTGCAATTTAGGGCTACATTTTTCTTTAACAGGAACTACATCATACATTGAAGAATCATTATAATTGTAATTTAATTGACGTCCACAGGCCTTGTGGTGATTATTTCTTTTTGAGCTGTATAGCCTAGTATCACAAATACTTCTCATATCACTCAAATCATTATATTGAACGGTTCTCTGTCCAGTTCTGTTTCGGTCAACATAGCAACAAGAACATAGATCTGAACCCTCTAATATATTTTCAGTGTTTTTAAATTCTTGGTCCCGGCAAACAGGAGCAGAAAATTGACTGATATCTGATTCTTTTCTGTTAAACATTTGAACAGGTCTATATTGCCTTTTTATGATGTTATTAATAAAATCTTGATCCAATTCACGACTTTCTCGTGAAAATTTGTCCTTTCGTCTTCTTTCACGCTTATCATCTTTTCGAAAAGTTCTGTTCGCTATTGACTCATTTAATTCAATATAAGGAATACGCTTTTGGTTTTTAACGTGCATTTGTTGGTCTTCGTGTTTTTTATCCTGTGTACGTTTTTTGTTGTGTCCTGACGAGTGATGTGCATGGTGATAGTCGTCGTAATCCATTCGTAAAGTACGTTCACATTTTGGTTCAATTAGTGAATGATAACTGTTTGTTAAGTAAGACGAAGACAAATGTCCATACGCTGATTTTGATTTATGTTTCTCAAAATACGCCTGTCTTTTTTCCATATCTGGCTTTTGCTTGTGCCTGCTTTTTCTTGCCTTTGTGTCAATTTTGGAACTGGGTTTTGTTTTCCCAAAGTCTTCATTTCTTAATTCATTGTGCTCGGAGTCTGATCTATTCATTAAATCACTTTCATCTGATTTTTTATTGTGAAGCGTTTTGTATAAAAATTTTGTTTTACTTTCTCGTAAATTTCTTTCAGTTGACGTAACTGGTTTTATTGTAACCGTTTCAGTACCAATAGATTTGCTTCTTTCTAATTGTATTTGATTTGTCCCAATCGTTGTGGCGGAGTCATTCGTGCAAGAACATTCTCCGCACACCAAATGCTTGCTGACTTGATTTAGTTGCCGTTCTATACCTACTATTTGGTGCTTCAAGTTGGTTACGTTGACAGCAATACTAGAATTAATTTTGATGTCTGGTTGTGATGTGTTGCCTGGAAATAATATAGAAATATCATCATTTTTGAAAATTCCTGTAAAATATTTTAGACTTAATTTTTATGTAATTGTATCTCAAACACGTATAATACATAAGTTATTAAAGTGAATCGTTCTGGGAGACTTTATTTAGATCAGCCAAGGTAGAAAAGTTAAGTCATATTTGGGGCTTTCTGTATTGGAGGCAAAGTAAGTATGGGGTTACAGTGTTTACCAATCGCTCGCCGTAGGAAGTCCTTGATGGCGCGGTATCTGCGCTTGGTCCGAGGGGAAATACGACGTCGTGGTGTGCGCAGTGTCATCATAGACGACCATATAACCACGTTCTGCAAAAAATAATAATAATTTACTAGCTGTGTCATATTGACTTATGGAATACTGCTACGTTACAGAAGAATAGATCAGTGTCCAATATTAAAATAAAAGTAATGTGGAATTTGACCATACTCACGTTGCTCCCGCGCACCTCAGTAACTCAAATCGAAACTGGTATTTGTGCATTGTTCTTGTTCATATTTTGTATTTATATTATAATTATTTAGAATCGTGTGCTTAAAGTTAATGTTTATAAAATTTATATATAAATAAATGAAAATTAAGTAAAAATATAACGATTGACTTTTAAATTTCTAATGACACAATGACGTCCCAAATATTTTCGCGCGAGGATCTGCTTTTTGTAGCTAGATTTTAAAACCAGCATTATAGATATTTTTTATGGTATTTCTCACTTTTCTTGCGATAATTAACTTGAAGAATAATATATTTGAGATAAATCCCGGATACTACTACTATGCTATATTGTGTATATTACATGTAATATAGAGAAATAAGTGCAGGGACAGATATTTACTATCTATCATATTTAAAAATATATTTATTTAAACTAAGAATATTAATGACATTAGAATATCAATGTCAAAATGACTAAAATTTAAGCAAGTTGAAGAAGGCATTATTTTGGAGTTTTGATGATGCTTACGAAATTACAGACAACCTTTATGTCGGACTGAATCTCTAGAAATATTTTGTTCTGGAATTATAATATTACAACAGTTTTAAAAAACTAAAGGTTTGTTTATAAAAAACCAAGACATCGAGGAGTCAGGCTGGCATCGAGGCGATTTGTATGAAAAAAGGAAACTTAATACCAAGGACGTAATACAATGATGTTCTCGAAATTATTGCGGCGTGCGACGCCTGTTGTCAGGTCGAAAATGATAAAACCTCAGGCTTTTTCGGCTACATATATAATCCCGGTACCTTTAAAGCCAATGGTGTTGCCCGCCCGCGTCATGTCCCACTTCATTCCCCCCTCCCAGTACGATATGCCCTGGTCCAAAAAGCTGAACATTCTGTATGTGGTCCGTGTCTACTGGGAGACTATTCCTCTGTTTTTTACCACTTTCTTTGCATTGTTCGTGACGTTTAGTGCTATTGTTTGGGCTTGCAATCATAAGGTGAGTTTTGTTATAAAATAAAAAATACGAGCAGGCGGGTCACGTAAAATAAGAACTAAAATATTTGTACTAAAATATATCCCGTATTCTCCTACAGGTTGCAATAACCTAAATTAAATCTCAAATAATCGTTGATATACATATATGATCAGACGACAAATGTATCTTTGAGATAAATATTACAAAAAAGGATTTTTGTGAACATTAAAATCCAATGTGATCCCTCAATGGAGTTGGATATGTACAATTGATTTCTTGATCGTGTATTAGAAAATAATAAAACTTGCTAACGACTGTTATATTAAGGAATAGTTCAATACAATATATTGTAATACCAATGTGTTGGTTGCAGGTTGATGTAGTGTTCCATGCGAACAGTCGTGACAATATCTCTCGCACGATGGACCTGCGAAACCCCACTGTGCACAAGATGGTCATCATTAACCAGCGGTACCCGCCTTGGCCGGAGATGCAGGATGTCCTGGATAAGATGAAGGAGGCTGAGAAGCGGGTGCTGATCCGCGCGCAATCCTGCTCCTTACCTTGAAATGCCAATTGTGTCGTCCATGTTGTACTAAATCAGGCTTCGTCATATTAAAATTTTAAATTTTTGAGTTTATATTGTTGTTTATGTTCATGTAGATAAGTTATCTGCATCCGAAGTTGACAAGAAATGCTACAGAAAAAGCCGTCCCCATTTGGGGAAGGCGGGGGTTTTTTATAAGGCGGCAATGCTTTGACTCCGCGGGTGTTGCAGTTGTCTATGGGCGGCGATGATCACGTAACATCACGTAACCCGCCTGCTCGTTTGCCTCCCTCTAACATAAAAAAGTATAATTTTTTCATGAAAGAGTAACAAACATACATACATTCATACAAACTTTCGCATTTATAATATTAGTAGGATAAACCAACATCGGAACCTTCAAGAAAAGAGCGTATAAATCCTTTAAAGGCCGGCAACGCTCTTGTGACCCCCCGGGTGTTGCAGGTGTCTATGGGCGGCGGTGATTATTTAACATCACGTGACCCGCCTGCTCGTTTGCCTCCCTTTATCATAAAAAAAAGGATAAAAAGGTATACACGCAAGCA
>JADGIL010027087.1:0-20689 GCA_020352625.1 Cactoblastis cactorum | reverse complement strand
GGAGGGCGGAGGTTTTTACAGGCTGGCAACGCTTCTGTAACCCCGCGGGTGTTGCAGTTGTCTATGGGCGGCGGTGATCACTTAACATCTCGTGACCCGCTTGCTCGTTTGCCTCCCTCTAACATTAAAAAAAAAACTCTCCTAGTTTAGGTAGCGGACCCTAGGCTCTGAAGCGTCACCGCTAGGATGTAACCAGGATATTGCTCGGATAAGTATTTTACAAAGCAGACAGACAAAAATACTTGATATCTTCATTTAATTACAATTTGTAGCGAGTAAGTATCATTCATTCCCCACACTCATTAAGATTATTAGGGCGTAGGTACTCCGTCACCACTCTTTCGCTTGTGTTCTGTTGTTTTTAATATTTCGGTGTCAATGCACTCGCATGCACTGCGCAGACGCAGTGAAAGCGTCACATCGCTACTCGGTCAGTGTGCACGAGGTTTGTGTGTCACGCAACCGGACCAGAATGCACTTATAATTATGTTTAATCAAATGTTTAACATCTTTATTAGTTTATAAATTTTTCAGTATGCAAATTTTTCGTGGTATTATGGTCCATGCTCGTCCTTTAGAAATATACTAGAAACTATTTGAGCGCGTGATAGTTAGTGTGTTAGTGTTCCCATCCATTACGATGGGATCTATAATGTTAGAACTATTTGTAAACCGTTATATATAGTATTGCCTATATATTTAGTTGTTTTCTTATAGAGCTTTTTAGGTCATGGATGCCACAGACTTACATCCTAGATGAATTAAACCGCATGCGCGACGGTATATATAATATTTAGCAACTTTAGTCGTTCATTTGAAAAAAAAATATAAATTAACGTAGAACAGTTAATGAATTTTATTTTATTTATTTATTAGGATGTGTAAAACAGGTAAAATATAAATATATCTACTGCTTTCTTTCACTGTCCTTGAATAAGAAACTATCAAAATGAAGAAAGAAAAGAACATCTGCACAAATCCATCACACTTTATTACTTTCTGCGTTTTTACTCGTTGATTATTAAATCCGCATATGGCTGGGTTTCTCAGTATTTTATTGCAGCTGTTACACATTAACGTTTCCTTCCTTTTTGTTTAGTTCTTTTTTTTTGTTTATCCTCTTAGTTATTTAGGTGTCATTTGTAGAAACACTCTTCAAAAATATTTTTTCGATATGTGTATGTACATTTTTGTGCTTAGAAATGTTTAAACTTGCCATACATTTGCCGAAATATGCCTAAAATATATATGTACATACTATCTCTGTAAATACTTGTATAGTATTAACAGCACCGACATTTTGAAAACGGGACTATTTGGCTAAATATCTACCTCACTTTGAAACTGGTCTAAGACCGAGGTCGACGGCCTGTAAAGACAAACCTCTCAAAATTGAAATATTCTCGGGAAGTCATTTTGCAATACAACTAAGTGAACGTTGTGAAGGTGGTGAATTGTACTATTTAAGAGAGAGAGAATTAACTCGATGAATCAGATGGTCTAAACAAAACAAGGCCACTGCAGAGTGCTGAGTCCTGCCAAGTTGCATTATGATCTGCAGATAACTAAATCGCCTACAGCCGTTATTTTATCCAAGTGATAAATTAATTTTAATTTTACACGTACTATCAGGCCTAATTATCTTTAAGGGTCTTAACTAAATCATAGTAGTATATATGTATATTTTTTTTATTTCAGAGGCAAACGAGCAGGCGGGTCACGCGATGTTAAGTGATCACCGCCGCCCATAGATAACTGAAACACCTGCGGGGTTACAGAAACGCTGCCGGCCTATAAAAAAACCCCACCCTCCCCAAATGGGGAGGGCAGGGAAGTTGGGCCTCAGGCTCTCCCACTCACCGGACGGAGCATGGCGGCTGATAGCCGCCATTCAGGCGTCGGTCTTCTGTGGGAGTGTGGTACTTCCCCGGACAAGCCGGACCATTCATTCATTCAGGCTCATACCACTACCATAGTAATATTGATCTTCCGTAAGTTAGTAACGCTCTTTTATCGATTGTACATGCCATTACCTTTGTTGCTGTTGTACGGTTAGAAAATCTGTGTTTATCTTATCTAGACATAATATATCTTTTCTTTGCACTTTTAATTTCTATTTCTATAAACGTAAAATCCCGCAATGCCAAACGAGGCATGAGATGCAGCGGTTATTGAACCCCGTCCGGTCCTGCGCCAAAATATATGATTCTATAGTAGTTAACTGTGAATATATTTTTTATTGCCACTAGAACTGGGTTATGCATTTGATTCGTGATACAACAATTTTTTTGTTCTCAAATAGAGTTTTTATGATATAACTGTTTGGGTGTATGACGTGCTTCAATTGGCCTTATTGCAACAGCGCCGGACTTTATATTATTGCAAAAAAAATAAAAACATGTAAGTATGTTTTAAATTATGATTTGAAGTTATGTAAGAATATAAAAAAATATTGAGAAATAC
The DNA here is from genome assembly GCA_020352625.1 of Cactoblastis cactorum. Taxonomy (NCBI): domain Eukaryota; kingdom Metazoa; phylum Arthropoda; class Insecta; order Lepidoptera; family Pyralidae; genus Cactoblastis; species Cactoblastis cactorum. Next base: position 18,226 of record JADGIL010027087.1, on the reverse strand, counting down.
TGCGATACTTATAACAAGGAAGCAACATGAGAAATCGACTCCCATGTCATACCCCTGAAACCGTTAATCAGATAAAGCTGAACATGAATCCATGTAAACAATAGCTATTACCATCAACGATGAATGAATGAACTGACGAACAATGATCTGTACATTTTTGTATGAGACTGTATCAGAAGTACTTATGTTTGTTTGGGGTACTTCGTCATGACGTCATTTACAAATAATATGTATATTGGTTTTTACAAATGTTCTTCTCATAAATAATAAAAAATAGCAAATCAAACTAAGCTTTTTCACTGCCTATCGTAATGTAGATTAATAATGGGAAAGGCTGCGACTTCGTTCACGCGTTATTTACTATCGTGGATATCTTATTAATTATTTCTGTTTTTTTTTAAATTATTTATGGGAAATAATAATATTTTTTGAATAAAAAACAGCCTATGTGTTAATTTGTAAAATTAATGTGTATAAAAAATAATCTCACTGTAACTACTGGCGAAGTTTTCGATTGAGTAGCCAAGTTGTTAGTTATTTAAGTAAGTAAATTAGAGGAGAAAATAATTTAATTTGAACCACTCATACGTGCAGCATGATATCTATTATTATCGTCTCATCTCAGTAGCCACTTGCCAAGTTAAATGCAATCTTTTAGTGCACACGACAAATGGAGGCCGTTGAACTTTCTTTAATTATGTTATATCAGACAAAAACTGTGAAACTGGTAACACATTTTTCTTTTATTACAAATCTCTTGGACTATTTTTACATCGTTCTTTATCTTAGTTTTTTAATCTACATTAATTTTTTTTACTCATTTATTAATGTCATATGGCTGGAGCAATCAGTTATGTATCTGTTATATAGAGATACATATGACAATTAATATTTTTGTTAAACGATCGTAACATATCATCCTATGAGAAGAGTGACGAGTTTTCGAGTTATATTAACTCTAGGATTATTATTTTTTTTCTAACACAACAGCAATTTATGGTGACTTCTATCATGTCACGTATTTTTAAGGAATCTATATCAGGTATTGTTTTTTTTATGTCAGAGGGAGGCAAACGAGCGATGTTAAGTGATCACCGCCGCCCATAGACAACGGCAACACCCGCGGGGTTACAGAAGCGTTGCCGGCCAATAAAAAACCCCCGCCCTCCCCAATTGGGGAGAACAGGGAAGTTGGGCCTCCGGCTCTCCTACTTATCGGTGTCAATGTGTGTCGTAAAGATATAATTATATTCAAAATATATCATTCGCCGAATAGTCACTTATATATTATTGCATGCTGCAGTGAAACCCACCGCATCTGTGGCTGACTGGTCTTTGTTTCACCGTAGGCGCGTGGCTCCATCTGCCGCATACCGTTAGTCGACACAGTAACCGCAAAGCGGAGATTAATGTAACCAGTCTGTGCAGGGCCGGATCGTGATCCTAGGTTTCCTTCATGCTTGTGTAAGCTTATGTTTCCATAAGAATTGGGGCTGATTGGATCAAATTGAATGGAAGATATTTGTATTTTGACAAATTGTAAATGATTCGGCAATCAAACTCGTATGTGTGACACGAAGGACAACCTCCGCGGTGTAACGGTTAAAGTGTCTGACCACTACTCAAGAAGTCCCGGATTCGATCCCCAGTCAAGTCATGAAGGAAAATGGATTGGCCTGGGCTTTGGATGTTAATCTATATACATATGTATTTATTACAAAATGTAGTGTCGTTGAGTTAGTATCCCATAACACAAGTCTTTTTTTTATGTCAGAGAGAGGCAAACGAGCAGGCGGGTCAGATGTAAGGTCTCGAACTTACTGTGGGGCTAATTCAATCTGTGTGAATTGTCCCTATAAAAAAAGAAGGAATAACACTAATACATACATTGGCCGCGGAGAAGGCTCTTTTTAGATGAGGATCATCGCAATAGCGACACCCTACTAGGGCTGTGAGAGTAGAGAGTTCGCCCTACAATAGTTCTCCATAGACGAGACTACCCTTGATGATATGGGCCCGAGCATCTATATATAGTCCCAAACCCTGGGTTCCTCTTAGGTTCAATACAGCCCCTAAAACCGGACTTAACAATACTCTTAAACAAATATCACTATAGATAAAACCCTTAAGGGGAATTATAGGGATCTTAGGCTATTTTTTCTCTTATTTTAATTTTTTTAATTTTGATGTACAAGTAATTATTATATATTATAATGTTACCATAAGTATTCTTCTTTGCATTATTTGATATGAGATTTTCGTATTTGAATTGTACCTTATCACTTTTGCTTGGAACAATTACACGTGCGTCATACATAAGTAGTACTTGATTAGCAACCGATCACGCCAGCGTCGCATACTAAATAAAAATCATTTAGAATACCGTAATACAAAAGTGCACGGCTGATCGAAGGCACGTAGGCTTCGTGAGTGAGGAAGTGCCTTGTTACCTCACGGTTGGAGCCAATTTCGAAATGTAAATGGTACTTCCAGAGACACGCACGTTCAAACCAACAAAATGTTTTGTAGCTTTTATATTCCTCTACAGAAATAGAATTGCCAAAAATATGTATAGATCAGTATCATTTCTTTAATCCTTCCACGGCAGACAGAGCAGGCGACGACTTTTAGGCCACGCTAAAATGAGTTGTCGATTGATAAAAAATTCAGTTAATAAACCGTCGCCTATAAGAAGAACCTCTTACTTACTGTCACGAAGACAGTTTCCGCAATTAGGACTCAAAGTAGGCCCTTTTTGCGTGAGGAGCTGTGGCTGACTATCCTTCCAGCAAGCTCAGCTCCTTCAGGAAGCACAGCTGTTGGGTTGCAGCAAGCCTCGCTCATAGTTCCCGGATATCCCAGGAAATGTTAAGAAGAACCACTTTTGCGATCTGCAGTGGACCACCGCTTGCAGACTAGCATGGAAATTCGAAGTAGTTATTATATAAATATACATAAACTACTAATTAGTAATCTTAGTTAGATTAGTAATCTTAATTAGCTTATTAAGTATATTTTGGGACTACTCAAACCCCATTCGTATAACAACGTTTGATAACAGTCTGTTGCACAAACCCATAACAACGTCCAATTATGAGAAGCAGAAATACACAAGTCCATTTAAAGGTACATAAAAGTGCATTTTGCGCCATTTAGTTAGTTGCAGTTAATTGTTTTAATTTCTTACAAGTGACTCAACCTAAATACAGCGAAACTGAATCAATCATCGAACTTAAATAATACAAAGTAACGTTATTTGAAGCAATTTTATTTAATTACAAAATGCCATCACACTTACTATAAATTATAAAGTTATTAATTGGGGAAGCTAGAATATAATATTTTTCTTTGAATTTGGATGACATTTGAACAATGATTTAATCAAATATAAGAATTTAAAATGAAAGATCAGGGTGTAGCTGAGTTTGGCGAAGCAAATATTATTATTGGTAATAAAAGAGATAATATTAGCTTATGATAAAACTAACTATAAGGCCTAAACAAATGAGGGTATTATGAGAAAAGATAACGCGAAACATTAAAGTTTTATTATTTCCATTTAGTTACAAAAAATATCTAACTAAAAAAGAGTTAAACATCTATATCTGAATCTCCATTTCGCCAACAGTCTGCTAGGCGTGGCCGTCGAGCGTTGCGACTCCTGGTTGTGTCTACCCCGTTAGGGATAAAGACGTGATCATGATCCTTTATCTGTATAAAATACAGGCATTTTTAAATGATTAACACATATTGGAGACTTAAGAAGTTAAAATATATCCATATTCTTGAGTTGATGACAAAAATCTATTTTTCGTAGTAATTTAGACAAGGTAATCATCGTAGTCATTTAGACAAGGTAATGTTCTCATATCAGAAAGGATATATCATTGAACTTACTGATATCTATCAACCAAGATAAGCTGTACATTTTACATAATTGATATTGTACATGAAAAGGGCAACACGCTTTGTTTTTGGCTTAAAAAAGTATAGAAAAACTTCTATAGAAACGGAGTCTCGGGGCACAACACAGTTATTAAAGAATTTTAGGTACATACTTTTTTGTAGTTATAACAACAGTATTAAATATTTCTTGGAATGTATTCCTTTTTTACCTAATTAGAGCAATGAATTACAGAAAAACCTATTGTTTTGTGTCATTCACAGTGAATAAATCTAAATGCAATGGTCTTAAAATGTTATAATTAGGTACCAAGTAGGAATAAAAAAAAATAGTATAAAATAATGCTATAATACTCGTTCATATATTTTTTATTATCCTATGATCATTATAGTTATTTACAGGTTTTTGGCCGTAGTATTGGGACATAGACTAGACAGCTACTTATTAAATTATTTTTTATATTTGGAATTTAAGAAAACACAATGCACATTTAAGAAGATTTATAATATTTAATATTTGTAGAAATCTATAAAAAATAGTTTTTGAAATAATTTTGCATCCAAAGTATTCAAGCGTTTTACCAGTTTCTCATTTTGTATATTTATCGTCAACGACTATTGTCTTTTTGTTATTTTATTTTTAATATATATTTATGGACAAATCACAAAAATTAAGTTAGCCCTAAAATATGTTCAAATCATGTATTATTGGACACAAACTCAACAACACGATGTTTTGTAATAATAATAAACATCAAATTTTCCATCATGACGTGATCGGAGCTCGCACCCGGGATCTATTGATGCTTTACCACGGGGCTAAAAAGACACGGTGGTCACGTCTTGTGTTCACTTAGACGTGATTGTCTTAATCTCTTGTGTTACAAGTTCATTGTTATAATCTTAATGTCCAATACTCAGTTGGTGAACTATTCAGTGGTACTTTAATAGCGAGACTGCAAAATGTGGGCCAAGTTTGCCACACAGCTCTCCGCCAAAGCTTAAAGCTGGACCGGTTGGGAGGGCGTCGACCCCGCAACCTACTGGGTACAATTCGCGAGATTATACCTAGTTGCTAGGCTTAGATGAAATGTTTTGTCGTGACTTAATGTTGGTTGCGTTATCTCTGTGGGCAGTCAAACAATCCCACTTCTGACAAGATGGTGCCTAGAGGTAACTAGTAAAGTAACTATATGTATGTAATGTTTATGAAAATTGTCAAGAAAAATTAAAACGATTGTTGCACTTTCGGATTTACGCACTCGCCGTCCCTTTAAAATTAGAACAAAGAACAAGAGGAGGGCCTCTTTAGTCTATCTGTATAAGGATAATCCTGGAAAGTTTGTTTTATATAACTATAATATACAAATAATTCGCTTGTATTTTCGGTATAAATCTTTTTCGTTTTTGGAACTTTTTAACTTCGTTTCGTTTATTTCTTTAGCTATTTGGAAAAACTTTATATACTCATAGATAAATTTTGAGGTGTTACCAAAAATCAACCACCACATGTACTTATTAAAATATTGTCGTGCAACTTTGTTGCTTAGTAGATATTTTTCTGCGGTTAGTACGAACTAAGCAGAATTTTAATGATCTCATGCAAGTTCCTATGCAAGTACATATTATTCAATAGAAATAACAATATTTCTCCTCGATTCTTTAGAAATATTTACTTTATACTTGTTTATAAAAAATTTGGGTTTTATAAATTTGTTCTAAAACATTAAAAGAAGTAATAAACTTCTTTTTTATCTAGACTTAAGTGCATTTAATTTTTTACAAAAAGGGAAAAAGAGTCTGAACTGAGTTTAAATAGCAAAAAAGTTTTTTCCGGAGAATGCAAGAGAAAATTCCTTAGGGATTTTTTAATATACCAAACAGTTATGCTGGCCATCTTGTCAATGTAAAGTGGTCACCCGATACTTGTAATCCGATTCAATAGGTACTCAACTGATAGTTCAATTTATTTATCGAATATGCACTCAACATCATATCATTAGCATATTATAAGCGCGTTGCTTCCCATTTACAATACTTATCTATAGGAAAGTTTCCTGTAATAAAACTGTTTTGATGTTTTAAAGTACCTTGCTTATGATCGCTTGAAAAAGGGGCCTTCAGCCGTCACTGCATTATGTGTCCATAACGTTTACTATGGTGTCCAGAAGTACATTTTGTTGTATTGTAGCTATATTTAATTCATATTTGATGATGAGTATAGCCCATTTCTGAAAATTTTCAATTTTCCTTCAACCAATTTTCACTGCTATGTATTTGTCTGTGCACAGTTTTAAGTATATTAAGGGAAGGCAATTGTTCTCGTAGACGATTAGCCCAATGTTCAGCTAACTTGAGTTTCAGGACTCCTGACTCTATGTACCCCGTTACTGATATTATATCTATAATTATCTATCTATATTATCTGATTTTTAATTCAAATGCTCATGCTCATTAAAAACTAATCAACAAATGTTACTTTCAATCCACGACAGTATTTTATGCTGTGAAAAAGTTTTTATATTTACAGTATACGTAGTTGTTAAAACTACACTACCATTATTAACTCGAACGGCTCGTTGCTGGGGAAGGGATTTCTCAAGGTTTTTATTGGATGATAAAACTGCTGATACCACGATAATAATTAGTGATAACTCAATCGTTCCTGTAACGAAGATAATGTCGTCAAACCACTTACTCGTAATTGACGATTCTTCGGGTGGAAATGATATCTTTATTGCATCCAATCGCATGGTCACTGCACATATAATGACGCGTATACTAGAAATGGAGACTGCTTTCGCATTCATCGCTGCATAGAACTGCATGCAAGTTCAAGGCTGGTCGCGCTCGCTCGCTTCCCATTGCATACGTATTAATTCAACTCACAGCCTGCAACCACCACCATTGTCTATCACTCTGGAGAGGTCGACGACCCCATGAAAGATTAATGATACTATTGTAGGGAGTTATAGCCCTGTCCCTTTTTGTTGGGATGCGGGTATTTGCATGGTAGGTGCAGTCACAAGATTATGTAAGTTTTTTATGTGCACATTTATCGATTAGGGAAATCGTTGAGAAAATATTTTATGGTTGTTTTACGAGGAGTTGTATACGTTTTTGTGTCGACTCATTTGTTTTTGGGGAATTATATTTTTGTTCTGATTAATTTGTTTATTACATTTACATACTTACCACTCTTACACTTTATTACCTACTCGTTGTAAATATTCCGTTGAGACTCGCAAAATGATTCTGTTCTATTATTTGGTGATCATATATTGTTGCCAATGAATAATTTTATTAGATACTAGCTAATGCCCGCGACTTCATCCGACCAATGGATAATATCTCGTCAGCCCCTTGCTCGGTTACAATAAATTATATCCCTCGGGAACCGTACACTTTTCTGGAATAAAAAGTAGCCTATCTTTTAATCTAGGTCATAATGCATCGCTGTGCCAAATTTCATCTAGATCTGTTCGGTAGTTTTTGTGTGATACGCGTACAAACATACAGAGAAACAGACAAAAATTCTAAAAACAATCGTTTTGGCTTCTATAGGTCCTATAAAGAGCTCCTATATTTGTTTTTCTTAAATATCTCCCATGTACAGACATAGCTCAGTTATAATTTTATTATATGTATAGATTATTGAGACACGTTTGAAGTTTAGAATATGCTCCTAAATAAACACAAATTAAGCAAACCTAGGCAGGTTTTCTTTGCCCTAGAATGGACTAACATCAAACATTGCGACAAGTAACGTTGTTTGCCCAGTGCATTTGTACTATGAGTGTATTTACTTATTGGCACAAACTTTGTAACGTGTACTGTCAGCATAAAAATTATCCAACGATTTATATTGACTAATAAAACAAGTGTTCAAAATAAGAAAAACAAAGGGATAAGCTTAAAGACCTATGGTGTGTAATTTCTGTATATTGTCAAGAAAATCTATGAATACTACAATAAAAACATAGTTGTGTCTAAATTTCATGGTGGTGGTTTCGAATATACTAAATTAATTTATGATTCGGCAATTGTTGAATTTTTTCAACATAGTAACTAAACGTTTGGCGAACATAATACGAGTGTCCAGGCTAGTTCGATGCCCTTATAGATGCACGGATTATATTACTGCAGGCATTGACTGCGCATAAGTCAATTGTCAATACAATATGCAAAGTATTTCGTAAGATTGCGCATTCATGGTAACATTGTATCGCAAACAGTCATCAATAATATTGGCTGCGCACACGCATGGGCCAGCTATTCTCAAGGTGGTATGGGAATTGGCTAAAAGGTTTATAAATAATATTGTTATTTTATAGTGATGTATATAAAATTCTTGTTTGTTTGTCAAAGTTTAAGAGCACAGAAATTATTATTGTAAAAGCCAAGAAAATAGGTCGCTTAAATTGGAGATTTTTCTAAGTTTGTAATATATCTTACTCTTTCTAAGATTTTTCCACACATCAAGACCATTAGCTTTTCTAACCCGTAAAAGAAAAAAAAAGTTGTGAAGTATATTTAGGCAGGATTTTTGAAGCATTTCTTCCAAAAAGTCCTTGGAATTTTTATAATCAGATCTCACCATAATGTTATGATTAGGTAAGTAATTATTCTGCTCAAATGAGTATACATACGAGTATACTCGTTCAAGTTATACATTCATCTTCTGGTTTGTATGGTGACACAATTGAACAGAATTGTGCCATAACTATTCAGTTGTTGTTCAAATCAAATGATTATAAAGTTACTTTAACTGTGTTGGAATTTTGTCATCTTTCTCCTGGTCAATTAATCTGTGTGCCTACTGTTTAGACAACACTGTTATATACCATCGACACTTCACTGAGGGCGTGATTGTCGAGTGAAAATGATTTAGTCAATAGCAGTGTTTTGTAATTGGTTGGTTTTGGATATAATCCAGAAATTTTCACCACGAATGAATATACCCAATTATTTTTGAGTATAAAAGAAAAATAACGGATATCCTTGATTCCTCAAAGAATCTTAGGAACTTGTCTTAGGGCAATGTTTCAAGTTTTTTATGTCATAGGAATTAAATTTCGTAATCCATCTTATTTGATTTCGGCTCAGTAGGTAACTACCAAGATTATAGTAGCAATATGGTAGTATGGTTTGCAGTCACAACTTCTCTTTCCTATATTGAATGTGACTGGCCTCGGTTGAGTGCAAAGTACTTCCATCCATTTTAAACCCACGATATTTCTAATGTCATCAACCCATGTTGCTAACAGTTATCCTATATGCTACATTTACGTCAACAATACACTTTACATGACATAATGAACAAATTAAATAGGTTTAATTGATTTCTTTCTGATTTGCTTATATCTAACTTAATGACGATTAGGCAATTTCAGCATCATTATGTCTTGATCATGATATTGTAGACGTAAACATTATTGTAAGGAGAGGGGTACAATAAAGGAAAAAAAATCACATTAAGAAAAAGAAATATAATATTCCTAGAAATCAAAGCAAACTACCCCGCAAACTACTCGAATATTCCAATAATCGCTGGAGTGCTAACCATCGCGACCCGTATCTCAAAAGAGAGAGGTGCTGCATGAGGGAGGCGGTACGGTGGCTCGCGGCATTATGTAGCAGCATTGTCGCATCGAACGGCCGAGCCAGCGCGCGCGGTAACCTGCGCCGGCGCATCATAACTTATCGCGCGAAAAAAACTTGTACAACCGACGCGAGGTTTTCAAAAACTGTAAGCTTGTACGTAGTGCTCGATGTCGTAACGTGTGTGTGTTTTGGCGTAGGTTGTTGTTCATTCACGAATTTTGTATTCGTGTTCTACGCTGATTAATAATTTTGATTGTATATTATTCTAAGTTATAACATAGATAATAACATTGTTTTCATCAATTTTATTTAAGATCTTTTATATATTCTCGTATGTCCGTGATTTATTTGAAAGTACGAAGCTGATGTAAGAAGCTTTAAATGACTAAGTTATGCTAAACTTCAGGTATTGTACAACTTCTTAAAACATTTTAAACGGCGATTACTGGAGAAGAATAAACACAACTGCATTATAATATTATTTATAGGCCATTCATTAGAACGCAAATGAATTAAATTGGCTTATCTACTTGAGCAACTACTTAAGATTGACAAAAATGACAGATAATATTTAAATTTATTATATTAATACTTTATGTTGTCATTAACAAAGATTAGATAAATATTTTTTTAAGGAATCTCCAACGAAATGATAATTTAAGTAAGAAATTATTTATTTATTATTGTTTATATATTTTTTATTTAGCCGAGAGCTAAATCTCAGAGCTTTTTTTATAGAGAGGGTAATTTATCTACATAAATAAATAAATATATAGGGACAAATCACACAAATTGAGTTAGCCCCAAACTAAGTTCGAAACTTGTACTTGTACTACATATTTTATAACTATATTTTATCAATATACAAAATTGAATCTTTTTTATATCAATTCAATCATGTGCAATAATGTTTCATGGAGTTATCCGAGGTAGGTTACCTTACTTAAAGCTCATTTTACAAATTTGAGAATTTCCATATTTAAGAACAAAATCTTAGTTTCAATGCGAAGAACTAGCAAATTACGCTAGACATGAATCTTTATTTCACCAAATATTTGGATAAGCGTGGCCTTTCTTAAGTATAAGTCTTACGACTCGTTTGGTCGTTTGTTCGAAACTAGTAAGAAATAAAGAAGCGCACTAGAATTAGAATTTATAATATCGTATTTTCATGATTAACCCGACAGATATTGTCTTGTCTGACAGTTATGTTGCCAGTATATGTATGTCAATCTTGCTGCTTGCTTTTTTAGCCTGCAGCATGAATGGGCCGGCTCGTCCGGGGAAGCACCACATTCCCACAGAAGACCGACGCCTGAATGGCGGCTATCAGCTACCATGCTCCGTCCGGTGAGTGGCAGAGCCGGAGGCCCAAATTCCTTGCCCTCCCCATATGGGGAGGGCGGGTTTTTTTATAGGCCAGCAACGCTTCTGTAATCCCGCGGGTGTTACAGTTGTCTATGGGCGACGGTGATAACATCGCGTGACCCGCCTGCTCGTTTGCCTCTGTATCTTTGTGTAACTCCAATGGTTTAGGCAGCGTACGCCAAGATAGCTCTCAGAGGGCATATTTTTTCCGACTGAATTGAAATGTATCGTTATATCAGGGCCAAAATTACATACAATCATTAAAAATTGTAAGATATATTATTCTGGTGTATAACCTATGTACATATGTATATTACTGTAAAGTTTCACCCAAATCCATCTAATAGATTTTTCGTGAAATAGTAACAAACATTCGTCCATCCATCCTGACAAACTATTGTATGAATAAATAAATATTAGTAGGAAGTAGGATTAAAGATTAATGAGATAATGGAGTTAAGTATATAGATTAAGTTAAGTTTTACATAGTGGTATGGAGCCACTACTAGTAGTGGTATGGTGCCACTACTTGTAGTGGTGTGGAGCCAGCTACAGGCTTATATTTAGCCTGTAGTACGAATGGGCCGGCTCCACACTCCCACAGAAAACCGACGCCTGAGTGGCGGTTATCAGCCGTCATGCTCCGTCCGGTGAGTGGGGGAGCCGGGGGCCCAACTTCAGGGAGGTTTTTTTACAGGCTGGCAACGCTTCTGTAACCCGGGGGGGTTACAGTTGTCTATGGGCGGCGGTGATCACTTAACATCTCGTGAGCCGCCTGCTCGTTTGCCTCCCTCTGACATAAAAAAAAGATATATTTCTTATTTATTCAAATGTAGTTCTTAGTCAGTTGCCTTTAAATCCATCACGACTGGGTGTTATTCTACGGTGAATACTCCATATAGCTATTGTGCATTTCTAGGTCAATTGAGACTAAGGCGAAAAATACTTCTTTGTTCAAATCCAACCTGGTATCAAATCGGAAATAGGTGTTCTTGGAATAGATTTTGTTCATGTACAAAGAAAACGTTATTTTACTTTAAAATACTATGATATTATTATGATTTGTTTGAAGCTTTTGCCATATCTATGAAAATATTCGGCTTCTATTTTAAACGGTGGTTAATTGCTTTTTAAATGCTTTAGATTAATTAATTTTGGGGTTTTCCCGCTCTCTTGGGGAAAATGTTAATATTTATTATTATTATTTCTTCTTTTTAATTTGAATGTCTATGAAAAGTTGCAACCGTGTTTTACATTATCCTGATAATAACAAGACGATCTCTGGATTTTTGTCATATTTTAATTATGTTTGTTTTAAAATAAATAAAAATTCCTGTTTGATTATTTTTAGAAACCCAATAAATATTATCACATTTTACATTTTATTTATTATTTGGAATTAACGTGAAAGTTATATTTATAAATATGCTTTTGATTGGAATGGGTAAGGTAAAACACTATTAAAAAACCTTGATATTAATTATTTATTGTACAGAACATGAATTGTCCAAAAAGAGATACAAAGATTCATCCAGGGTCGGTAAAACTCGTGTGAGCCAAAGGCTAATGTGAAACCAAAGGCTATTTCCCATCTGGTGAGCTGTCTGGATAAAAAATAATATTTTTTTTTTCAAATAGAGTCCCAGTTTCTTAGCCTCTTTACTCTGTACGTACATATTATATTATAGTGGTATACTATAATGCGTGTGTAAAATGAGACAATGTAATTTCATAAACGTTTTATTTGAATCTCACTTTTGTTGTTGTAGATTACACATTGTGAAGTGATTTGTAATAGAGTTTTTAATTCAAAAGGTTTGCAGTCAATGCTTTTGCACTCTGTTGACATATAGGTATTTTGCATATTTATCAGTTTTTATTACTTAATAACGCTTAAGGAAGAATACGACTCACGTGGTAATAAATAAAATAATTATCCATTGTTCTTACCATTGAGCAATAAAATATTGCTGTCTACAGGTAGCCTTGGTGTACAGAGTAAATTAAGTTTAAACATTAATATTTTTTTTTACTTGCAACTCTGTAATATATCGGTCTGAATACTCAAGCTGTATGTATACATAAATTAGTTTTAAGACTTCCGCCCTTGATATACTTGATTGATTTCGAATCTGCCCTATCAGGAAACATGCAACATTGTTTATTTTGTAGTATATACGCTTTTAAGTTGTTCACCTTACTGTCTGATGTTCTCTTTATTAAGTATTTATGCATACCATATGCAATAATGAGTTCATCCCATCGACATTTGACTCTGTCAAAAGATACGTATAAAATTTCAACATGCTTATCGCTGATATACTAAGAAATATACTTAATATTTCTTCTGCATTAGTTTAAAACTGAAACATAATGCCAAAATGTAAGTAGATAAGAAACTCATAATATATTTTAGCAAATTTAAGTATTCGTTAAGTGATTTTATTTAAAAAAAATCTACCTTATGCTCACGTCTTTATTCGTGCGTAACTTTATCAATATCACGGCTTCGAGAAGAAACCTAAGTTAATTTCAAGTTAAGTATATGTTCCACGATACAACTGAGAAAATAGTCTAAGCTTCTATTGGCCTTATAAAGTACCTTTATATTGTTTTCTCTATAGTCTAATTACAGATCTATGAAGATGATACAGAATCTATGAATAAAGTCCAGTTACAGTTTCACTTTATGGATCTGAGGTACTGATAAATAAACAACATTTGATTGAGACATTCTGCGAAAGTGTCGTTCTGCGAAAGCAACATTACGAGAAAGGGACCTTTTACGACTAGGGGACTTTTTTCGTAACCAAATCCTTATGATAAACGTACATACATAATTACAAATAGTACCTCGTGACTCAGCCGTGGGGATTTCATTTTGTATGCGAGATCGCAATGTCTAGGAAGTGCATTCGTGTTCCTTTCCTACGTAACGTACTTCAGATTGAACGAATAATTGAGCGTTCAAACGCGATTATGATCTTTCTATGTTTGTATTTTAAGGAGAAATGTCAATGGGTGAACTCCTTGTTTGGATAGGTATAGTTTTTTATTAAATAAAGTGTTTACTTCGTTTATTTTATTTCATTTGTTTAACGATAAAATACAATATTTATCACGCTGTTATTGATTACAAACGTGTATATTTACCGCTTGTAATTTTTTTACTGTTTAAACTATGTAGATCTTTAAATCACTTCCTAAACATTTCGATTAAATTTGTTCCTATATATGATAATGATAACTTTTAAAACGATTTAAAATTTATTCCACGTCCTCAACTTTTAAACAAAAGTACATCTTTTAAAGTCGCGAATCGATTATTCGATTTCCATTTGGACAGTAAAACGTTGCACGGCCGGCCACATAAATGTTAATGGCTCTAATTACGTATTTCACTACGCGGATGTTTGTTTTCATTAAGATAAAGTCGGATTAAGTATGTGTTAACTGTGTCAGTGCTGGAATAACTTTAGGATTCAAATCTAAAGTCGGACTTATATCCTATCAACAAAGCGGAGCGGAGACTTATCTCAAGTCCCAATTGATGAATGAAACTTATTTTCATAGCTTTGCAGTCTATTTCAATAGGATTAGCATTTTAAACAAGGACTATTTAAATTTATAGCTCTTGACTTGAATGCTAGGTTCCTTTTGATCTATTTCTATTTATTGCTTGAATAAGGCTTTTTTTAAGGCTTTGAATTTAATATCTGGGAAGATTTCTTTTCGTAGAGATTTTCGATTATTCTCCTGGTTTACGTTTGTCTATTGCATTTACTTTTAACATATACACGGCTAAAGTGATAAAAAAATCACGTCCGTCATGTCATATCACTTTCTGCTAACGGCAGTTTTACTACTACACGCCTGTGAAGTAATTAAAACGGCATCCTACTCTTTGGTATACCGCTTTTTTAACTGTAATCGTGAATCTGCGAAAAAAATGTCGGATAGCGAATTGGTGACCTTATCACAACACGCTGCGCTTGAGGTTGTTGAACCCGGCTTTTTGTCGGCGAATGACGCTGAGTGAATGTGAAAGATTGCATTTTAAGGTAGGTCAGGACTGTAAAGAGTATGTACGTCAAAATTTAATTAAGGTTTATTAGGTATAAAGGTATATCTTCACACATCAGGGCAATGTCAGGGATGTGATAGGAACGTGTATCGTCGAGAGTCTAAAAAAAGATCGGTTACATACATTTTCTAGGCCCTAGACTATAGGAATTTGGCTTCAGTGTCTTCATTAAAGGGACAAAACACGTTCTGGGCACGGCCCTTATCTGAGGGGACAAACATATTTAGGTTAGTTTTCCATACGACGGATAACAAGCTTGATAAATGGTTATCTATTGAGTAGTTATTTCTTTCTTTTCTTTAGCGATTGAGATAACTTTGTTCCAAGATGTACTCTGACTTTGTTAAAGTATTGGATAGTCATCGAAATTGGCTTCCTTTCCATCCATTATTTTTACAATAAATTCAAATAGTCAAATTCTAATAACAGTCATGGCCAGAACTGGCATTATTTTCTAAAAGTACTCACTTTTACAAGTTATATTTTTTATTTTGTTGTTTAAAATAATAATGTTGTTTAAAATAAAAACGTTCAAGAACTAGACATTGCACAATTGTATAAAATCACCCGACGTCATCGTTCACCTTATAGAGTATTCATACAAGAGCTTTATATCGTATTAAAATGGTGGCTGTATTTTAGTAAAGGGTGATGACACCTGAATAGGCATATGATAGAACAAGTTTCGATGACATCCATGTAATTTTATTGTTTTGCGAACCAGATCGAATCCGTATACCGTTAGGTATGAACGGTCTGATAGTGTAAAATCAAATGATTGCAGTCATCAGGTGATTTGATCTATATAATCAGAGTTAGGCTATAAAAAATACGAAAAATCACCCATTTTTGGTTCAAAATAAATGATTTAACATGCCAAAATAAACTTGTAGGCGTCCGTAAAATACTTAAAAACTTTTGAATGGAATATTCCCATCCAACTAGTTCAGCTTTTATTGCATTTAAAGTTTATACCTTTCTGGTTGGTATTTCGCTTTTCAGATCGCATTTTCATGCTGATATACAAACAAAAACAAGTAAAAGAGAATTGCTCCTTATTTTATATTGTTGGATTTTAGTTATTAGTTTTTTTTATCATGTTTATTTACTAATACAAGTATGTCCGTCGTCAATATAAGTACCCTTTATCTTCCTTGGGATAAACTGTTGAATTAACTCAAAATGAAAAATGCAATTTATCTTGTTATGTGTAATGTAATTTATTATTGACTAACTAATGCCCACGACTTCGTCCCACCAATGGATACTATAATTATATCCCTCGGAAACTGTAGATATATTTTTCTGGGATAAAAAGTAGCCTATCTTTTAATTTAGGTCATAGTTCATCGCTGTGCCAAATTTCATTCAGATCTATTCGGTAGTTTTTATGTGATGCGCGTATAAACATACAGAGAGACAGACAAAAATTCTAAAAACAATCGTTTTGGCTTCTATAAGTCCTACAAAGAGTTATATATGTTTCCTATATATTTTTCCCTTAAATATCTCCCATGTACAGATATAGCTCAGTTACAATTTTATTATATCGCACCTACTACGGTGCAATAACGTCACTTATGCATCTTACCTAATTTTACCGCAACTGACCAATGAAACGTTGTTTCTCCTAGTGCTGTCCAGATTCGCGCCAAAACCGTACGACACTAGTGCCCTCACAAGGAAACTATGCGTACTACATAAGTGACAATAACGCACCAAGTAAGAGGTGGATCAGAAGTATTTTCTCATACTCAGTTCAGTTTTGACAACAATTGCATAAGTGACGTTATTGCACCGTAGGTGCAATATGTATAGATCAATCACGTTCATAATTTAAAGAAGTAAGGAATTCAAGGAAGATAATTCTGTTCTGATCTATGCAAATACGAAAGTACTTGCATAACACGGAACACAAGATTCTTGTTGAATAACTGTGTTTTATGGTTCACATTTCTCTATGGCGATAACTTTCCTAGCTTGTGAAAGACCATTATTGAGAAATATTGAGAGTTATCTAGTCTAGAACGCTATACCATGTACTGGATATATTAAAATATAAGTCTATCTTGCGATCAAATGAATCGGTAAATTACATTCTAGTTTATTTTTGCTAATTGAAAATATATTTATCTTATATTTATAAAATATCAAAGTATCAACCCTTACAAAAATTATTAAATTCTATCTTTGACTTACATATTTACTGTTAAGTCTTTTCATATAAATCTTTCATTAGATACTAGTTATTTATAACATAATCGATATTTGTAACATCGATACAGTCACTTCTACTTCCGTCGCATTTTAAGTAAAAATCAAAACTTTTTATTCAAGATGTTGGCACTTTTGAATCGTCATCATACTATTTATTTGTTGATTGCAAAGCTACAAACTACCAGCGTTTCAGAACGACCACTACTGAGAAGAACACGCCGAAAGAAACTCAGCAGTATTGGTAATTGCGGCCCTACAAGCCTGAAGGGCCGCAGAAAAATATTTAGAAATATAACAACAAAATAATTAAAAAAATGTAACACAACAGTGAGAAGAAAAAAAAGATAAAAGTACAAAATATCAAATACTTGTTATTGATTACATTTTGCTTATATCGAAGGACTTATGCAATTATTGTACTAACAGGCTTAGGCGTGTAATAGCAATAGAGCGAAACAAATGTATTCAATAAATCAGCTTTATTTCTACCACGTTTCCACGCCGGTATACATATATCTGTTTTGTAAATCGTGGAGTCGTGGAGTGAAACATTACCAACTCGCTAGTTCCTACTACGATAACAATTCCTCATGTTTTACACGACTGCAGTTATTTTATTACTAACTTTACTACAGTTATTTTATGATTTAAACACGTAATTAAAGAAAAAAAACTAACAGTTTTATCTGTGTCTCTAGAAAAATGAACTGGTATTGGGCCAATAACAAAGTAAATCGTAAAATGAATTGCAGTTGTGTGTATATACGCAGGACAATTAAAGTTTTTAATAATAGTACATTAATATAATATAATATAATCTGGCATGCTATTTATTGAACTTGGACATTTTAAAAGTCATCTCGCTAAGCCAAAATTATCAAGAGTGTATTAAAAAGATAAAAAATATGTACCGATTTTTATAACTTACTAGCTGATGCCCGTAACTTCCGCGTAGATTTTACGATATTTGCAATAAATAATCATTTACTACGTACTACTATGCTCGATTGTAATCAGTTATATCCCTCGAGAACCGTACAATTTTCCGGG
>JADGIL010027061.1:0-10073 GCA_020352625.1 Cactoblastis cactorum | reverse complement strand
GAGATTTCGTGATGAGTGAGTAAATGTTTTTCGCTTTTATATATATAGAAGATAATAAAAGTCTCGAACTACGTTTGGAGCTAACTAAATTTTTGTGATTTGTCTGTATATATTCATTTATTATTTAATTAGGCAACATTGTTATTAGGCAATATTGCTAATTATTCGACATTATAATCTATACTTATAATAAAATTGTAATTGAGCTATGTATGTCTGTACATGGGAGATACTTAAGAAAAAAATATTTAGGGTCTCTTTATAGGACCTATAGAAGCCAAAACGATTGTTTTTAGAATTTATGTCTGTCTGTCTGTAAATTTGTACTCGCATCACACAAAAACTACCAAACAGATCTGGATGAAATTTGACATAGCGATGGACTATGACTGAGATTAAAAGATAGGCTACTTTTTATCCTGGAAAAATGTACGGTTCCCGAGGGATATAATTTAATGTGACCGAGCAAGGGGCTGACAAGATATAATATCCATTTATCGGACGAAGTCGCGGGCATTAACTATGATGAGCTACTGATCGTACAAGGTCTAACTTAAAATCAATACACAAACAGTCAGCTGAATCAATTATACACATGTATGATTCGGCACTGATGACTGTCGAAACATTAATTATGGCAACATTGCACATCAAACGCGTGTCACGATTTGTTGCATCGTTGCGATGTAACACGGCCTTGGGTGCTTAACTATCAACATAATTGCAATGATCTATAGATTTTAATTGAAGTGTTCATTGCACGACAGATTAATAGTCATTCGAACTCATGCCTTTCAAAATATAAGGTTTATCGAATATTATTTTTTATGTCAGAGGGAGGCAAACGAGCAGGCGGGACACGAGATGTTAAGCGATCACCGCCGCCTATAGACAACTGCAACACCCGCGGGGTCACAGAAGCGTTGCCGGCCTATAAAAAGCCCCCGCCCTCCCCATTTTCCACATTCGTTGTAAAATAGGCGAACTATTGCACAGATTTGAATAAAAACTTTACAGTAATATTGTAGGTTATACATATACAGAAGCGTTACCGGCCTATAAAAAACCTCCTTATTTGGGGAGGGCGGAGAATTTGGACCTTCGGCTCTCCCACTCACCGGAAGTAACATGGCGGCTGATAGCCGTCATTCAGGCGTCGGACTACTGTTAGAGTCTGATACTTCCCCGGACGAGCCGGCCCATTCATGCTGCAGGCTAAAAAAGCAAGCAGCAGGCTCATACCACTACAAAGCTACTACGTAACTGGTTAGTTTTTAAAAACATATAATAACAATACACAATCAAAATCTACTATATTTATTATTGTCATGCCGTTTGCAGATTTAAACTAGGTTAAATACCTCACAGACCGTTAGTACCGTACCTATTATTTTTTTATGTAAGTGGGAGGCACATGAGCAGGGGGGTCACGCGAATTCAAGTGATCACCGCCGCCCATAGACAACCGCAACACCCGCGGGGTCACAGAAGCGTTGCTGCAGGCTTAAAAAGCATGCAGCAGCCTCATACCACTACGCTATCTTTAAGGGGGTAGCCTAATATATTTACTAGTAGCCTTTATATAATATTTTAGTGTATCTGTTGCCAGTACTAGGCTATTCAGCAAATATATCTAATGCCAGTAGGTCGCATGGACACGTTGCAGATGTTAGGCGAACGCCGACGACAGATGTGATCACTCAAATTTATTTATGTTACACACTTGTTTTTATATAGGTACTTTTGATTTGTTATTGATACATTATACATATTGACGACCTCGTTACTCCAGTGATATATACCTTGTCTCTCGACCAAGAGTTCGAGTTTAAATCTCGGTCAGCTCATGATGGAAAAATGGTATTTTTCTGATTGACCTGGATCTTGGATGTTTATTTATATGTGTATTTATTATAATAATGTAGTATCGTTGAGTTAGAATAGCATAACATAAGTCTCTTACTTTGTGGCTAACTCAATCTGTGTAATTTGCCCCTATATATTTATATTTATTTATAATTAAACCTTGAAAATTTTAAATAGTCTGAAACGAACTATGATGCGGACAAACTTACGTGCATACAATAGTTTCAACTAGAGAAATAAGCAATTTAAAATGTTAACATTATTTTTTGTACCTTATCGCCTTTCAAGACATTAACAAAGATTTAAAAAAATACCGGCTGTACATAAAAAAAAATGTGAGGATTTAATAATGGTTGCAAAATTAAATATGTAATGGAAAGACAGATACGTACAAAAATTTTCAAAATTCAAATTCAAAAATATTTATTGTGAAAATAGGTACATGATGTCTGTAGTTAGAGACCATCTTGCGTGACGCCTATTCGCTTTTCTACAGTTTAAATCCCAGCTCTAGCAAAATACTTGATTTTATAGGTATAGGTTGTAACGTGTTCATCATCAGTGTCATTGTCTATTATCTAAAGATAATAGACATACAGACACGTCTGGCCATAAAATAGAGACATGAGAATCGTTAATTAACAATGACAGCTTAAGTCATATCTTCGAGTACATTTGATAAATTTGTCCGAGAAACTATGATGAACACGTTGTTAGATAAATCTGTTAAATGTAATGAACAATTCAACCATATAATGATATCGATATATTGTTTATATTCATCTATTCTTTTTTTTTATATCAGAGGGAGGCAAACGAGCAGGCGGGTCCATAGATACCTGCAACATCCGCGGGGTTACAGAAGCGTTGCCGGCCTTTAAAAAGCCCCCTCCCTCCCCAAATGGGGAAGTTGGGTCTTCGGCTCTCATATTCACCGGACGGAAAATGACGCCATTCAGGCGTCGGTCTTCGGTAGAAGTGTGGTACTGCCACGGACGAGCCGGCCTATTTATGCTGCAGGCTAAAAAAGCATGCAGCCGGCTCATACCACTACAACAGCGAAGCATGGAGGTAAATATCGAAGTGAAACGCAGAAAAGGTTTTTGCCTAGACGTCGGGTTTAGAAAACTGAACAAAATTGGGAGACCATCATTGAGTATTCCAAAATAAGGCAACTTTTTATTCTAATAGGCTTGTTCCTCTACACATAAAGTTCTATAAAATCTACAAGGGAATTGAAATAATAAGTACATACGTACAAACAAATGACATGCGTATTAGTAAACGTGACTAATTGTTTTTTTTTCTCGACAAGCTGTGATCGGAAATGGTTTCGATGGAAATTAGCTGTTTGCGTTCAAACAGAGTGAGTTCATCGTCTGTCTCAATGTCACGGCCAAGATTACTGAATTTTCATTATGTGCTTGTATACAGTAAGTTAGAAAAACGTACTTAACGAAATTATTTATTACTTTAAAAAAACCATTCGTCGTATGCCACATTTTGCACCCGAATTCCAAATGCGGCATCCGCCATATTTTTTGTGGACGCCATTAGTGGAATGATATATGAACACATAGCACCACAACTATATCCATTACGAGGTAAACAGAGCCAAAAGTTGTGTGACTCAGATCATGCCATGATCGTCATCATTTCAGCCACAGGAAGTCTAATTCTGGACTTCCAAGAAGCCGGAAGCGGCCTGCATCCAGCGACTTCCTGTTACCTTGATTAGGTTGTCTGATTGTGTTTGCTGTTATTTGGTCGACATTGCAGTATCTTTCGGTCTCAATATCGGCAATCTAGTTTATGTATAACGCACTGAAGCATTAACGACGAACTTGCCTAATAACTAAATGATTTTTTTTTATTTCTTTTTTTTCCCCAAACTTAGTTTGGGAATTTAATTATGTCCTACAACACTATATAATAATTACATATAAGATTAACATTCAACACCCAGGCCAATCAAAAAATTATCATTATCCATCATGACCTGACCGAGGATTGAACCTGAGAACTCTTGGTTTAGTGACAAGGACGTCACCAAGGTGACAGCGAGGTCGTCAAATATTAGTCAACACAACCTAATCTTTGCCTAAGCCTTACACCTATCATACATAACACAGGCATTAGAAGCGACTAAGTAACGTCCCTATGAGGTCGCTAAGCCGATTACGACTTACGCCGTAATCCAAGTCGTGTGACACATTTCACTTGACCTCCTAAGTTACTGGACTACTTAGTGTCGGACGGTTGTACTCGTGTCTTGAATAGTTCAAAACAAGTCACGGCTTGGTTGAGTATGTAATTCTGATCGTAGGTATGTTATTTCTACTAGAGGTAGATGCGCAATGTTATAGGCGCCATGATCCTTGTATTGCTTTATAAAAAGCGTTTAAAAAAAACGACTTCAAATGTGCGTATTGTACACAAGAACTAAAAACTTTATTTTCAAATAGTGCGTAAGTAATTATTGTTATATACAAACTCTATATTTTATCACTGCTTGACGTCGGTGCCTTTGTAATAGCTAAGGTATGTTTGATTTTTTATGTAATTTTAAATTAATGAAGTCGAAGATGTAGTAAAATAATTACTAGACTTTAAGCTGATAAACGACATTAGGTTTATTGATTACTATAGGTACTCCGTCATATATTGTGTAATATTATGTTTATTTAAAAAGATAGGAAAAATAGAAGTTGTTTTTGTGACAAGGTTCTTTTTATACGAGTCTGATTACGTAAATATTTCCATATTGAGACACGAACGGATAACAAGACAGATCGAGAAGCTTTGTTAGCTTTAATGAACAATACATATATAAAAATGTAAAAAATCTATAATTATATTGCAAACATACGAACGAATATGTGGTAAAAAACAATATTTCTTAAATCTAAAAATATGAAAGGAAATTGTCAGTCACTCGTAATCAAAACTCTTATTTCTTTTTTTACAACAGCGTCGCTCAAAAACTTTGCCAAATTCACGTCCATCAAATAAATGTTAAACTTGTAATATTTTTTCAAAGGCTACGAACGAGTTACAACGTACTAGCATGTCATCTACCTAATTTATTTTTAAAACCAAATAAAATTACTCAAAGAAAGACTATAACAATAAAAACTAAACGAAATACTAAATCAAGTCGAAATCAAAATCAAGGAGATATCAACATTTCTAATAAAGTACAATCGTATCGACATGAAGCATTATCTTTTCATGCAAAGGCAACTAGTTGCAACATGTCACAAAATAATTTTCTTCGTTTGACATAATTATCTGAGTCTCCTAAGATTAAAACCAAAATCACTCAAGAGACAACTTGATCAAATCCACAAGCAATAATAGAAAGCACCTAATCATTTCTTATAACAATGCACAGCCAGATATTTAATAGAAAATGTAGCAGTTTCTAAGAACCAGCAAGTTGCAACATGCCACAAAGTAATATTACTCTTTTGAGTTATTTTCTCGACGCCAGATTCAAATAAAATGACTCAAAGAAAGTCGAATCCGTCACAAATAAAAATGTTTTAAAGCTCCGGTGTTTCCAATAACATGGAATCCGAAAGGTAGCGTATTCTAGAACCAACTAGTTGCAACGTGTCAAAAAGCAATCTTCCTCTTTCGACATACATTTCTTCAACCCGCGCCCCAGATTCAAATAAAACCACTAAAATAAAGACAGATTCAAATCCACGACCAAAAAAATTTTAAAAGTTCCATTATTTCCGATAACAGAGTCTAAAAGGTATATATGAAGTGCAGTATTTTCCAAGAGGCAACAAGTTGCATCGTGCCACGATGTAATCTTCCTCGTTTGACACATTTCACTTGACCTCAAGCGTGCGCTGGCACCGAACAGGTCCACTTGTTTGACGGAGAATTATTGCTTCCTGTTGGAATGGAAGTGGCTTGTCCTAAATCTTTTCATATACTATATTCATCTACATTTTAACCGACGGCACAAAAAGTGTGTGTGTGTTATTGTCTGTGGCGTCATAGCTTCTTGTTATAAAGGTGACTTAATCGAGAGTGTTCTTAGCTATGTTTTTAGCCCCCGTAGCAAAAAAGGGGTAAGTTTGACGTGCGTTTTGTTACATCGTGTCGAGGGTTTTTTAAATTTTTAATTTTTTTTTAAACAAAAGCAAGACAAACGTATCTATGTAGAGTTATAAAAATCGATTTAAAAGTACTGATTCTGACCTCTAAATAATCATAGATAATTATTTTAGTGATACCCAAAGCCCTCTCTTCCAGTAACTTTATACTACTGATCTGTGTACTATAAGCACGAGTGAAAGTAACTTAAAGTCGCGTGCATCGTGAGAGTGGGGTGCGCGGTGGGGGAAGGAGGGGATAAGGTCGTGCGTACGCGCATACATTTGCGTAATATAACGTAATAGACGTTGACATTGACCGTATTTAGCGAGAACCGCAATCGATGTGAAGATGATTTCATTATATGAATGGGACACTGATTACTGCCTATATTTTTGTAAGTATAGAGATATGGTATCACGTCTTTATACCTTACGGGATTGACGAAGCCAAAAATCGTGAAATTTGAAGCACTTACCAGAACTCTCTTTTAGTCGGTAACGCCGACGACCGTTTCGACCTATTCAGAAGGCCATCTTCAGGGCGAGTACTAGGAACGTCGCGGCGCGGTTGTTCCTTGTGCAAAAATTAACGTGGTTAACTCACGTTGAACGTGTGAACACAGTTACCTATGTCATCTCGCGTAACTTTCAATGATATAACACTTACCAGAAAATTGATAAATTTAAAGTGTTATTAAGAGTAATTAATTACTTCACCATCTGAAAACATTCCATGAATTTTAACTCATCAGTAGAAATTATAATAATGTACAATATACATTACAATATTCTCTTAAACAATAAACTATAGAAATATAAATACTTTTTTATTATGGTGTGTTCCAAATCGTCATAGCATGTGCAGGTTTCTTTTTATGTTAGAGGGAGGCAAACGAGCAGGCGGGTCATGTGATGTGATCACCGCCGCCCATAGACAACACCCGAGAAGCGTTGCCGGCCTATAAGAAAACCCCGCCCTCCCCAAATGGGGAGGGCAGGGAAGTTGGGCCTCCGGCTCTCCCACTCACCGGACGGAGCACAGCGGCTGACAGCCGCCATTCAGGCGTCGGTCTTCTGTGGGAGTGTGGTACTTCCTCGGACGAGCCGGCCCATTTATGTTGCAGGCTAAAAAGGCATGCAGCAGGCTCATACCACTACGAACGTTTAGAAAAATAAGGATAAAACTACGAAGTATTCCCAGAAATGTTGAAATCAATTAAAATCAGCCTCGGCCATGTCTGATGTGGCCACAAGTGGCGAATCAAAATATACCAGACATTTACGACCACGGAAATAGATCACAAAGCCCGGGCGTTCTTCAATTGTCTATTATACTACTGCTGCTTCTGAAATACAGATAAAATATAACAATGGACAATTCGTTTGTTTTTTAATTTTTTGAATCTGGAATTGAGTTTAGATTTAATTTTGAATTGTCTATAATGCTGACATATTTTTTAAGGCGCAGATAAATTAACGTACTGGCCACTTCATTTAATTCTTCTACTTAGTTTTAAATATACATATTTCACGGTCATACTGTTGTCGCTTCAAAGCTCATAAAAATATCGCACTGGCCATTTCGTTTATTGCTTAGTGCGTTTTTTCTTAAGTTTTAAAATTGGAATTGAGTTTTAATCCTCTAAATACTGAAAAGATTTTAAATATACACTATATCTATTTTGTATTAAAAAAAAAAAACAGAAGAAGGAGAAAATAGCCAATAGTAATAATAACATCAATACAATTCCCGACAATACAGGTCCACCTATCTAATGACCATCTGAAGATAAACGTTAGAATTTTATCTAGTCTTGACACATTAAATTAATTTGTTTTGGCGTCTTTCCCAAATGTAAGGGCTGTATTAATGAGTAGCTTAGACAATTAGCCTTGAGACAAACTAGACAATTGTAATTCCAGTTCTTCCACTATTTTTATATCCACTTAACTGAACAATGGGAAAACACAATAATTTATGTGTGAGTGCCGCAAGTCACTTGCAAACAATTTCCATTAGTCATTCTGACTCAAAGACAATGTTAAAATGTTTTTAAATGAGAATATAATATGCGGTTATGATAACATTTTTTTACAACTTACTGAAATCAAAATTCGTGACATTACAAAGGAAAAAAACTTTATAGTAATATAAATATATCATATTAACCTACCCGTGCCCACTTCGTTGGGCGTTAAAATATATAGCCTATAGCACTCCTCAATAATGTAACTTTTTGACTGTGAGAGAATCTTCATGATCGGTTCAGTATTTCCGAAGATTATCTCTTAAGCCTACAAACAATTAAAGTTACAAACTTTACCTCTTTATAATATTAGTAAGTGCTAGCAAATGCCCGCGACTTCGCCCGTGTACATTACTTAGTACTACTACAATAAATTGTATATTTCTCGGGAACCGTACATTTTTTCGGGATAAATTGTAGCCTATCTTTTATTCTTGGTCATCGTCCATCGCTATGCCAAATTTCATCCAGTAGTTTTTGTGTGATGCAAGTACAAACATACAGATAGACAGACAGACAAAAATTCTAAAAACAATGGTTTTGGCTATAAAGAGCCTATAAAGAGCCCCTATATTCTTTTTTTTTTCTTAAATATCTCCCATGTACAGACATAGCTCAGTTACAATTTTATTATATGTATAGATACATATATTATTATTTTGTACATACATACACATGTAAATATATTTCGTCATTACAAGTTTCGAACTTAATTTGGGGTAAATATATTACATAATAATATATATGATGTCTAACCCCTAGACAAAGACTACCTCCTTCTACTTATTTACTAAAATTTCGTGTAAATCACAATTTAGTTATAATTTTTGTGATTTGTCTTTACATATTTATCGGTACATTATCATTGTTGAAATAGAAGAAGTCGACACAGCTATATATCGAATAATTCCGGTTTTTATCTTGACACGTCAGTAATGGCGATATCGCGTGTTCACAACAAAAGAATCGACGCCATTTGAGGGGACTAGGGCCCTGACGAATATGTACATAAATTATGTTACATCCATTATTCAGAAGACATAGTTTATTTATACTAATATTCTTCATCTGCCCTGCTCCCATGTTACTTGGGGTCGGCGAGGTGCAGCGGTAGAGTCCGAAAGGAATCCCACTGCACCTCATCAAGGCGTGTGAGAGTGCATCGGGGGGTTTTAACCGGTACGAGTCCGGCATACCCCTTCTCCCACTCCCGGGGGGGAAGGGCACCCATAAGTGTTTCTCCCAAAAAAAATTATGTTTCTTATTGACCATACTGCATAAGGTTTTGGCAAAGTTTTACAGCCGGCCGCCTGACACCAACCCTCCTTGGGAAAGCTCTTATGGTGTTTTATCCGCCATGACGCGGTGACCCACAAATTGCTGCTGGTATGCACTGACGCCCAATACCCTTAGTCACCCTTCCCTTAGTCCCTTAGTCATGGGGTAGTGCTATTTTTTCTCAGGACTCACCAATTTATTTATACTTAGGTATATTATAAACAGGTAAAGTTAAACTTTGTTTTTTGTAGGGGCCAATCTTCAAATACTGAAGCGATCATGAAAATTCTTTCCATTTGGGGAGGGCGGGGGATTTTTAAAGGCCGGCTACGCTTCTGTGACCCCGCGGGTGTTGCAGTTGTCTATGGGCAGCGATGATCACTTAACATCACGTGGCCCGCCTGCTCGTTTGCCTCCCTCTTACATAAAAAAAAAATTCGAAAGCTACACTATTTAGGAGTGCCATAGGCTACATTTTATTATGATTGAACAAAAAGTTCACGGAAAAATAATGACATATGTAACATCGAGTCAGCGGAACTTAGGCAAGACGTGATGCTTTACTGGCGTGCGCTGACTAAACGGTTCGATATAGGCGAACATAATATTGGCATCTATTAGTTTACATAATTGCATAACAAAAATATAATTAATACACAACGAATTGGGTAAGGGTCGACTAGTTTAACATAAAATATTTAGAATGCAAACTCTTTTCTCGAATAAAATATTTTCTAGAGTTTTTACAGCGCTCGTGCTTTAGAATATATATATATGTATATATATA
>JADGIL010027056.1:0-16801 GCA_020352625.1 Cactoblastis cactorum | reverse complement strand
AATAAATCGAAAATAATGTTCTAAATAGCGTAATATTACAGATATTTGTCATCAAATATCTCAGCTCCGATACACTTTAGACAAAAACGGCCATAGAAAAAAATGAATGTCTCAATATGTTCTATTTAATGAACCACCTTTCATTGGTGGCCGCAAGTTTTGATAATCATGCCACTTTTACCCAAACCCCTTTGTTTCTTTAGGGGTAAAAAGAAGTCGAAGAGCACGGATTTAAAACCCTTCCTCGTGAATTGGCCTATCTATTAAAAAATACCGCATCAAATCCCGTTGCGTTGTTTGAAAAATCTAAGTATACATGGTGACAGACAGCGGAAAAAGACTTTGTTTTATTCTATACTTTTTACCGCATAAATTAGTATCATCAGTACGATGATACTAGTTTATGCGGTAAAACGTAGTCTATACATCTATACTTGTAATAAAATTGTAACTGAGTTATGTCTATACATGAGAGATATTTAAGAAAAAAATATATAGGGGCTCTACAGAAGCCAAAACGATTGTTTTTAGAATTTTTGTCTGTCTGTATGTTTGTACGCGCGTCACAAAAGAACTACCGAAAGGATTTGGATGAAATTCGGCACAGCGATGGACTACGGCCTAGAATAAAAATAGGCTTCTTTACATCCCGAAAAAATTTACGGTTTCTGAGGGATATAATTTATTGTAACCGAGCAAGGGGCTAACAAGACATTATAGTATCCACTGGTTGGACGAAGTCGCGGGCATTAGCTAGTGTATAATAAAATTGTAACTGAGCTATGTCTGTACATGGAAGATAACAATATAGGGGGCTCTTTATAGAACCTGTAGAAGCCAAAACTATAGTTTTTTAGAATTTTTGTCAGTCTGTCTGTATGTTTGTACGAGCATCACATTAAAACTACTGAACGTATCTGGATGAAATTTGGCACAGCGATGGACTATGACCTAGAATAAAAGATAGGCTACTTTTTATCCCGAAAAAATGTACGGTCCAGTAAATTTTATGCATTGCAAATATTGTAAAATCTAAGCGGACGAAGTCGCGGGCATTAGCTAGTCTTAAATAAAACATGTGCATAATCTTAATATCTTTGACCTATTTGTGTATAAATGAATAGTTTATTTCTGGGCGGGAGACCTGGGCAGTGGCGTCGTGTGTGTTTGGAAAAATTTGAATGTACATATGTATGTACTTTTAGACAGGATATCAGGTATCAATAGTAAAAAAATATTTTGGCACCTCTCGGTATTTATCACCTATTTCAGAGGTGATCTAACGAAATGTTAAATGTATGTATATATTAACTTGACATAAATCATAGTCTAGTAAATTAAAATTCTTAGTTTTACTGTGGTATTCCCGTTGGTATCAATGAATTTACATTTGGAAAAAGTGACTTCTCATGATTTCCTCATAATATAATATCGAATTTTGTACATATAAATAGAAAAATAAATATAGTGCAAATGTAGGATTAAATAACTAGAAATAGGTGTATATCATTAACATTGTTATATAAATATATAGAATGTAATGTTATTCTTTGAGAAATAATACTAAGAGAAAATGTAAAACGATTGATTTAAGGTTTTGTGAGTTTGAGCTTTGAATATATATGTATAATACGTGTGTGTTTGATATTACCTATAATGTGTGGCCTATATAGCTGGAGACCTGATAGTTTTTGTTGGGTTTGGAGTAAGGTAACGGTTGCGTGTGTAAAGAAATAATGTCGAAGTAATGGCTTCATCGCCACATTTAACTATAATCAGACTTGATTTAACCTTTATTAAAAGTGAATACATAGTATTCTTTACAAAATATATGTCTTACGGGTCACATTTATCTTCGGGGATAGTACTACACAAGTTGGTATAGTAGAACTATATGTATTTTTCATTATATATAAATAAAAAAATGGAAACAATAAATTACATAAATAAATTATAATAAAACGGTTTGAAAGATGTCGGTTGAACCGTGGCTGACCCTGGTCGGGGGGCGACTGCTGGTGACGTCATTGCTTCAGACCTTAAAGTAAGAGTTGGAATTTTTACGCGGCTTCACCGCCCTCCTCCTCCTCTGCGCTGGCGGTGAGCATGGCGATGAGCTTGGTGGTGTCGATGAAGCCCTTGTCGTCGATGTCCATCTGGTCGTACGCCTCGTCGACCTCATCGGCGGAGAACTTGTCGCCCCAGGTCATGAGGGCGTGCCTGAGCCTCTCGGAGTCGATCTTGCCTTCCTCGTCAAAGGTCTTGAAGGCGCTGATGACGACATCGTCTTCGTCGGAGCCGCCGGACATGCGGCTCGCAAACAAAGTGAGGAGCTGGGTGAAGTTGATGGGGCCGGGGGCCTCGTTGACCATCTCGTCGAGCTCCTTCTCGGAGGCGAGCCTGCCGAGCGAGTCGAAGGTGGCACGCAGATCGTTCTTGCCGATGATGCCGTCCTTGTCGTGGTCCATCAGTTGGAAGGCCTACAACAATACGAACTCGTTAGAATCCGAAAGCAAAACAAATTTTGTTTACAAAACATCGATGAGCACGAGCTAAACAGACGCGTGACACAATAACAGTATTCCGTGAAATTTGAACAATGGAGCGTTTATTAACCTAGTTTTGTGATCGAGAAATAGATTCAATCACATGTTGGAGTGATGGATGTTTATCAATAAAAATCTTATTCTTTTAAAATTCAGATGATATAACTGCGTTTATATAACGGATTGAATGCCCATTAATAACTTTTTCAGCGGCAACGTAAATCTTTTCAGGGGTTGTTTATGAGATTCTTATCTGAATATTGCGATAATAACAAAGTATACATAATTTATAATCTAGAAGACTGTAATTTCACTGATTAAGATTCGGCAACTTGAAATAACTTGTTTTATACCATCAGATTTTGAAAACCAAGACGATAAATTATCTTAAGCTTTTCAAATTCCAAGATTGACACAGATTTTGTTCGCCTAAACCTCAAACATATTTATTTATCCTCACCTCCTTGAATTCGGCGACCTGCTTCTGTGTGAACATGGAGAAGACATTGGAGCCGGTGCGCTTGGCCTTGCGGCTTCCGCGGGAGGACTGCCTCTCGCTTCCGCCACCCGACGCGGGCGCAGCGGGCGCAGCCGCTGGAGCCTCTTCTGCGGGCGCATCTTCCTTTACCTTCTTCTTCTTTACCTTCTTGTCCTTATCCGCCTGAAAGTTAAAAAGTTTGGATTTAGAATAAGCGTGATTTGTTTCGTAGAAATTATGATTAAAAATTATAACCTGACATACTGTTTTTAGCTTCGGTGGTGACCATCGATGTTGGTCATAGTATATAATAATGGTAGCCACCATGTTATTACTTATGCTGTGCTTATGTTTTAATGTATATTAACTATCGGGTTCTTTAATTTTGGTTTTATAATTAGTGTTTAGTTCGGTATGATAATTTTATGACTTTAAAATTCTAAGTTATAATTACTGATTTATTCTAAATTTTAGATTAATTCTAAATTACTGTCTACTCAAGCGTATTTGACACTTAACATTATTGTTCACACTTCTTTATATCAATTCTTAATTTCACGAATGTAAATATTCTCGTTTTAATTGCATATACAAAGGGTTTGTTTTGTTTCAATTCAGGGTACGATACTATTTACGGGCTTGTAATCCCGTATACATATATAGCCCGGTTCATTTCCATTATTTAATCATCAATTGTATCTTCTGGTATAATAAAAACGTGTTTAACAAATTTCTTAAAGTTTTCGAATACTTATTCTATTTCTGACTCCGATTTGAAGCATTTCACCACTTGTTTCCAGCTAAGGCGTGGCGCGGGCGCCCCCTATTTTTAGCGCACGATCCGCCTTCGTTTAATTCTCTCTCGCCAACTATTCGGTTACGTGAATTATTTATTATTAGATTTTTAGAGTGTCCTTTAGCCTTATCGATGTTATTATTGAAAAGAATATTATTTGTATCATTGTTGGAGTAGATCATCAAAAAGTACCTATTTTCATTTTTGCTTTATTATTATCAAATTCTATTGATATTTAAGTGGTATAGCAATATCAACATTTTTACACGTTTAATTTAGCCAAGTTTCCGATAGCATCCTTTTGATTATAATTTATTATAGTTAAAGAAATTTATGGAATATCTTAATTTGATAGTTGGAATATTTTTAATTTATTTTATCTTTGTAACATTTAGAGTCACAAAATCTGAACACCTAAGTAAATAATATTGAACCAAATTCATCAAGATCGGTAGTTATTTCAGTAATATTTATATCACGATTTATTTCAGGATCACTAGCCACAAATTCAAACTTATTTACATTATTAACATCGCGATTGCTCCACTTATCATCATCACTTTCTCCACCACCATTTCCGAAATCATCTGACGCGTTTCGATTGGAACTGTCTCATTGTTCTTCATCAAAACCGTCACTTCACTTCCTCACTTATGAGGTACACTCGTCACTGCACTGCACTTACCATTGTGTTCTGTGTTGGACAATCGACGAAGACGAGACTGTACCGCTCGGCAGTCCCACCCTGACTCCGAAGTTCCGCTCTCTCTCGACGATCCAGGAGTCCATCCCCTCCCCAGACCCCTTCTATTCGTTGCGCACGATTCCATATTTAGTTCGACAAATAAGATATCTTCCCGTAGAATTCGTGGCAGTACCAAATGGTCTGCTTGTGGACTCGGGTGTTTCTTCTGGTAAAAATAGCTGGTTCACCTGGACTCTTATAGTTTTCGAGCTTCAATTCGCGGTCATGTATTTTTATTTCTGTAATGCAGTTTGTTTAGCCGTTAACTTATTGTTGGAAATTGGGACGACAGCCTGTCATATATGTAATAAACAAATTTTCTATCTCGTCCTAAAAGGAAATCAATCTTTACAATGTTTCAATTAAAATTTGGCAATAGATCATTATTATTCTCACATACCTAACCATTACATAACCTTGATAATAGTAACTAAAGCAGGCCATTTTCTTATGAGTACAGATGGCTTCGCAGTAAGGTAGTTGACGTATCGATTTTTGAGACGACGTTACTGATGGTCTTGCTAGTAGTGTACTAGTAGTAGTAGAGTAACCATGTCTATCATTTTGGCATTGTTGTATTCTATTTTACTGTACCTTTACTCAAATGTTTCCTTTCATAAAAAAACCTTACAGAGCGGAAACCGAAAACAATCCAACCAAAATCAAACTTTTATTATTTCATATAGAACCTCGTTTCAGTTTTATTCCAATCATTATTACAAAGATATAAATCCTGTATGACTTTCATCATTAGAAAGAGAAGCAAGCATTATGATTTCAAGGGCATTATCATTATAATTATTATCTACAGATACAAATGTTGTTTCTTTCGTCACACTACGTCCAGTCAAGTAAGGGACTACTTGGCAAGTAGAGCCACATGCCTCACATAGCATTGGCAGTGACTATGATACGATTGCGCTAAATCATTTGCGACAATCTTGCACAATTAATTGAACATTTGATCAGTGAATGCTCAAAGCGTAAAACGCATAAATTATATCATACTTAACTCATAAATTAATTAAGAATACATAAATATGATCTGAATGAATGAAGTTGGAGATTTTTGAGTGATAAATGAGTCAGATAGATCTAAAAGTTCAGAGGATCTGTACGATCGGGAAGCAAATCTAAAACTTATCTATTGCGTGCCTCACTTGTAGATCGCCTATATTAAGGGACTACCATGTTAAAAATATGAATTCTGTGCCAAAATCGATTATCTAAACCAAGTCTCCCATATGGCAAACGCCCGCCTTGTTACGGTTATTTCGGGCGCCTGACTCAGCTGCCGTAACCCAGCGTTTATTTCAGAAACAGGGTTACTGTAATCTATACCATGCATCCTTTTCTGTGGACACGTAATAAGATGGGCACCCTTCTCATGTAAATTTACTTTCCCTTCTTAAGTTTATTTATGTTTTTTCACTAACATAATTTGACCTTAAGCATTTGACCTTGATCTTCATACGTGATAACCGCTTTATCAATATTACTTTATTTAAAATTATTAGAAGGATCAAAACATTAGAGAGTTATTAAAGTTACTTTTAACAATTACATTAATTTACTCAAACCGGTGTAACGCAATGACGTCACTCTTCCATCTCCCTCACGTAGTATAGTCGCCTCGCTCGTTAAGTTCTTGGAGCCTTTCACTTCGGCCCAGCAGTGAAACTTAAGCCAACATGAGTCTAACACGACTTACAAGAATATAACTCAAATTAAATGTCGATAAATAGTAAAAATGAACATCAAATTTAGTCATGTTATACCAAAGTTTAGTGTTTTGTTAGTTTTCTTATTCGGTGAGTTTTTAAGTTATGTTTAAGTTACAATTTTGTAACTTGAAATTTCTTTTTACGAGGTGTATAATTATTTTGCAGTTTCTAAATAGAGTGACTGCTGTGTGCTGTGGTTATAAAATAATGGCATTGGAAATTATTGCCAATGAAATGTGTTAAGTGATTTTTAAGTGCAAGTGAAACTTACTTCAAGGTCACAACACAACTTCCGTAATGAAGTAGTTTTACAACTTTTGGTTTCGATGTTATTCTAAAAATGTTATTGTTTACATTGTTTATTAAAAACTTACGACATTTATGTAAAAATATTTACTTAATATCAATAAAAAGGGAAACTTTTTTATTTCTGTGAAAGCATGTAGAGAGATATTGATTTAATTGCATTCCTTCTGGAAAGCTGTTATGTATGTACATCATTGATTACATATATAAAAATAAGTAATCATTGATTACATATGTAAAAATAAGTAATCTATGATGTACGTGGTATTTTCGCTTATGTGAATCATATTCCTAACAGGAGCATGTTTTGATTGCGGGATAATTTTTATTCTAAAAAAAGATTTGACCTATAAACTCATATTCTGAAAAAACTGAAAAACAATTACAATCTTTCGCATTAATTGTTGTGCGCAAATATTGCTGTAAGTTTGAAAGCAAATTAATAAACATCAATTTAATATTTGCGTTTAATTGCCTGGATGATATAAAATTATCAACTGCATAATAATTTTTTTATAGAAAAAAATATTCTTCTTTTCTATAGAGACCACAAGCTGCCTAGTGCTACGTGCCTACATTTCACAACATGGTCTCCATGGTGAGATAGAATTTTCACAGAAGAACGATACCCTCATCAGCATCAGGACCAACTTAAAGCCAACCCTTCAGTACCCTGATGGCGTCTGGCGATGGACCATACACGAATTTCCAGTTGATTACAGAGATCTGTCCGAAACCCGATGTTCAGAAGTGAATCTCGGAAGAGAATTGATAGATTTGACAGAAGAATTAGGATACCTTATTATCCCAGGGAAAGACCACGCTGAATTCGAAAGCAGAAATAGTTTAACTGGAGCAAATGGGTTATGGGGAAAGAGTATTGTATTTGAAACTGCAGAACGAGACAGAGTGATATGTGCTTCTATTCTTTCAACGGAAAAGCAATATGAGAAACATGCTTTGGCGAGATTCACGTCGCCTTTAGCAGGAACTTTACATTTTAGATGGCTGACAGCTCCTGAATTTGACGAAGCTGATGCGTACGTCCAAGCAGATTTGTATCACATAAAGGCAATACCCGAGAAGGTCGAATTCACTGAACATAAATGGAAGCTCTTTGTGACAGATATTTTTGACTCGGACAGAGGAAATCATGAAGATAATTGTAATATTCTTCAAATAGTTTTTGATCCTGATAATAGCGGAGATGGGATGAGCGTGGGGGATTTAGATGCTCGACTAGGGCTTGTTAAAATAGCAAAAGATGGTAATATAAAAAAAATGAAGACGTTGTTCAAGAATGAAGTGCTGAACGTATTAAGAAGTGATATGGAAGTGACAAAGCGTAGTTTATATGTGGTGATATATGATCATCGACATTCAGATAGTTTTTTAGCTTGTGCTAAGTTGAGACCTATGGATCCGAGAAGTACCAAGTAAGTAGTAAAAAATTATAAGTGTTATATAAATATGTAATTCAAAAGCGATGGTGCATGTGTGGTTTAGGCATTCGATTTGCAATTAAAAAGTTGAGGTTTCGAATTCAATCATTTTGATAACAGAAACGAAGATATTTATATAAACAAAATAATTTTTAAAGGTTTATTGCCATAAATATAGTCATTGGTACACCAAGTATGTGCTCGTCACACACCTGATGTTTATAAACGAGTGTCAAGGATAAGTTTGAAATTTGAAGCACGCATTCGAATAATCTCAAAACAATGCAACGTTTAACCAAAATGTAAGCAAATAACTTAAACGACAGTTCGTTAAAGAAGCGTCAATGTAACAATAAACTTTCGAATTAACTTCAATATCCTTGATATTGTCGATGAACAGGTTTAAATCTCCATAATAAAACTTTTGTTTCAAGGATTGATGGGACAGTCTTCCAATGATATATAAGTATATTACGAGATAACACTTGTATGTAGACGCGAATATTCGTACCAAAATCTACCTTATAATTCAGAGAAAACAGCATGAAATTCCGATAAAATTATAAAATAAACAAATAAATATATAATCACACAAATTGAGGTAGCCCCAAACTAAGTTCGAGACTTTTATTATTGGATACTAAATCAACGATACTATATTTTATGATAAATACATATATAGATAAACATCCAAACCCAGGCCAATCAGAAAAAGGTCATTTTCCATCATGACCTGACCGGCATCGATCCCGGGACCTCCTGAGTATCGGTCGAGTACGTTAACCGTACTTGTAAGTTACGTCCGTTACACCATGGAGCTCGTTAATTATAACAATTATTTGTATCTCTCATAGGACTATAATAAACATGGATGGCATCAAAGGCACAATTGACTTCACTCAGCGTTCACCTTTCGACCCCACTTGGGCGGACTTTCAGCTTGGCTCTTCCGACGAGGATTACGAAACTAACCTGCGCTTCGTCAGCTCCGTGCTCCAGTACAGCATCAAGGACCTGCCTCCCAAGCTTCTGGACGCCAGTCATATTCATGATATGTGTAATACGACTGGAGATTTGTATAATCCCACGAAAATTGACTTACAAAACGTCCCACCTGCAGGTAAAAATAAGCTAAGCTAAAAGTAGTTTTATTATACTTATTATTCGTTTTATTATAATGCTTTATTAGTTGAAATGCGCTTTGTCAATACATTAAGTATCAAAGAGGATACTTTGTATATTTTTAAGCCTTTTGCCGCCACATGTATTTTTTTTATTGATAACCAAAGTGAAGGGGCACGAGAATTCAAAATTGATCTGCGAAATAATTCCCGGTTGACTCTAGCTGGAGTTATTTTTATATTCGTTGGTCTTCTTTCATAATATACATGATCCTTTACTGTTTTCAAAATTAAATAAGTAAACATTATGAACAGACCACCGCTCTCGATCGGCATGTCGTGACGCATCCCAGCCTTGATCGCTGGCGGTCGGCCAGCGGATACTCGACACCATTGTCGTACATGGACGCACGGAGTTATGTTTATTTCGTGACCAGCTGTACTTTAGGGATTTGTACACGTTGGAATTTCGGGAAAATAATAACCCCAGGCAATGTTAACCGTGTACCAAATGTCAATGAGGTTTGTCTAGTAGATTTGAGTGTTAAAAATAAATTCCTATTATATATTATTACATCAAAGTAACTTTTATAAATCAATATATTGTGGGCGA
Organism: Cactoblastis cactorum; assembly: GCA_020352625.1. Taxonomy (NCBI): domain Eukaryota; kingdom Metazoa; phylum Arthropoda; class Insecta; order Lepidoptera; family Pyralidae; genus Cactoblastis; species Cactoblastis cactorum. Next base: position 7,030 of record JADGIL010027056.1, on the reverse strand, counting down.
ATATATAACGTAAAAATAATAAAAATGATACTGTCAACAAAATTGCATCAGACAATAAAACTTTTTTGTTGTTTTTTATCTTCAAAAGAAAACAAACTTTATTCATGCCCTGAAAGGATTCAATTGCAACGTTGAAATTATTATATAAATCGACAAACATTTAATAATATTATGTGTATAAGTATACTCGTATATGTGTGTGTCACATTCTCAAACACACAACTCGTATATGTTTATTCATGCCAATAGGGTAGATGACAACTAGTCAAATTAGATACGTATTTTTAACAAAATGTAAAAAGCTAAAGGTGTATTTAGATGACAAAGTTGTGACGTCATTATCGAATAGCGTTCTTAATATAGCTAAACATACAAATAAACATATTTGAGAATGCGATATGAGCAACATTCTTTTTCTTTTTGTGGTATGGAGCCACACACTACAAGTGTGTAGTGGTGTGGAGCCTGCTGCTTACTTTGTTAGCCTGCAGCATGAATGGGCCGGCTCGTCCGGGGAAGTACCACACTTCCACAGAAGATCGACGCCTGAATGGCGGATACCAACCGCCATGCTCCATCCGGTGAGTGTGAGAGCCGGAGGCGCAACTTCTCCGCCCTCCCCAAATGGGGAGGTCGGAGGTTTTTTATAGGCCAGCAACGCATCTGTACCCCCTCGGGTGTTGTAGTTGTCTATGGGCGGCGGTGATCACTTAACATCTCGTGACCCGCCTGCTTGTTTGTCTCCCTTACAAAAAAAACAAAAAAAAAGAAAACAATTTATGAACCACGGGTCAACATCCCTATTTCAGGGTTGGGGACTCAAGACCAATACCCGGTGGGCGATCTGCTGGGCAAGTACAAAGACCGGACAGAGTACCTGAACCACAAGTACCTGCTGCCGGGACTGGCCAATGAGCTCAGCGGCGCCTACTGGGATGTGTTCCTGCCTTTGCACGGGATCCATAGTGTGGTACATCGAGGGCTCGCTGTGGTCAGGTAGGTTCTTTTATATGACTGTGTAGGCGACTGTGTTGACCACCTGATGGAAAGTGGTCACCGTAGCCTGAAAAATTGAGGGTGCCACGCGCGTTGCAACTGCCATATGTGCTGTTTTATGTAAAAACGAGATATATTCCGCGGCTTTACTTTATTAGGAATTTAAGGATAATATATAGCTCATATATTTAAATATCACTGCAGAAATGTAGAGGTACAATATATAGCAACCCTGATTTATTGTATCTACTTACTTTGAGTGTAACTAATTAAAATTCAACAAGTATGTTGTATAGCCAACACTATAGTGACAAATAAATAAAATAATTTTAAATATTGTCGTGAAAAAGTACCTGCGAAGGTCTAATTTCTGAATAAATATTTATATTTTGATTTTTAAATACTTTATCATCCAAAATAGTTGTAAAATATACGAATACGAATTCTCTATCTTCAGACGGTCACCCAAACGCGAGCTGTGTGGGACTATCCTCCCGTATGAGTACGGCACGGAGTACCAAGTGCAGCTGACCTCCGCGGAGGTCATCTTCCGGTACCCCATCGTTAGCAGGGTCATCTTCAGGCAGCCGCTCAACAAGCCTTGGGAGGACACCACCATCATCATTGAGAGTATGGTATGTAACGTGAGATGAATCAAATGCTTTTTTTTTAAACATTGCGCTATAAGAAACTAGACCAAATATAACATTTCTTGTACTTTATTACTGAATAGGTTTTAAGGTCCAATCTCTTCAAGCATGTCTTCTGCAATTTACAACGAACTACAAATTACAAACTTTCAAGTCGAGTTTCATTCGATGCATATAAAATCTGATCTGAGATAAACGTTTCTGGTAAATAAAACATGTACAGGAGTATAGTACAAATATTTATACTTAATTTCTTACGTTGTATTTATACTCCAACTAACAACAGATCCACGCCGACGGCTCAAACGTGAACAACACCTTCGAACACCGCTGGGCCATCCACGAGCAGCCTCCTGGCGCCGACTACTACAACTGGACGGCCCGCTGCCTCAGCGCCGGCAAGGTGTATGAGCCCCACGGCATAGACATCGATACTAGACACCCTGATCAATACTGCAGACCAGGACTTGAAGGTCTTTGCAGGATCGGAGATTTTACAACAAGGTTAGATGCAATCCTTATTTAAAAATATACAGATAGAGTAGGTATCATATTTTTATTCCTTACGAACTAGGAAAGGACCAATACGACATTGGAACCTTCAAGAAAAAATCCCTGAAAGGCCGGCAACGCTTCTGTGACCCCCAGGTGTTGCAGGTGTCTATAGGCGTCCGGTGATCACATCACGTGATCCGCCTGCTCGTTGTCTCTCTCTTTTATATAAAAAAAAAAGATAAAACCAAGAGTCGCGGCTCTCGAAGGCCACGCTTAGCAAAATATGGGTGTATTAGTGGTATAGCAATTCAGATATAGTGACAAGTTGCTAGCCCATTGTCTGTAACAATATATCAAAGTATTATTGCATGTTAAGGAGGAAGGTATAGAATTCTAATATTCAACGGCTTATTGCCAGTAAGGACTCATTATTCTCTTACATTTCATTCCACAGACATGGAATGTTAGAGGTCGCCGGCAAGAAGGTGAACAGCGCTCGTCTCACCCGCAGACTGTTCACGGACACCGTGATAGCGCTGACGGGAAAGTTCTCCATCATGAGAAAGTCGCTGGTTATCTATGACGATCACGGACCTGTCGCGAGGGGTGAAAGGATGGCCTGTTCCATGTAAGTTCTAGCCTTTTTTAAACTAGTTATCTCTTTTTCCATCATCTTCATTCGAACGTGTGTTATAAATTTGCGTATTGTTACATTGAAATCAAGGTCTGGGATAAAGTTTTAAGTTGTAACTTATAATATTTGTGGGACTACGCAATCATATACGGCGGTATACTCATATGTATGTACATATATTCACTCCTAAGGGAGTCAAAAATTAGGTAATTGTTTGAGTTTAAACTAGTGAATAAAATTTTTAACTATTTTTTTTTCAGAGTTGGTGGCCTAAACCGACGCAAGGCAGTGGTCCGCGATTGGTTCGGCAACGGAGAGTCGGTGACACTCTCCGGCAGGCTGGAGCTGACGCAGCAGTCGGAGTATGATGTCACTAATGTGCAAGTCACGCTCGATGGTCTGGAAGACGTTAAGAACTACAAGATACATGTGGTAAGTATGCACTATGAAATAACATAACATATGTAGATAACATAACCTTCAAGAAAAGAGCGTATAAATCTCTTAAAGGACGGCAACGCTCTTGTGAACCCCCGTGTGTTGCAGGTGTCTATGGGTGGCGGTGATTTCTTAATATCACATGACCTGCCTGCTCGTTTGCCTACCTTTGTCATAAATAAATATATTATTGCAGATAAAATCTTTAGTAATGTTTACCTAGGTATATCTTTGCAGGTGCCAGTGGAAAGGGAGTTGGAGTTCCCGTGCGAGAAGACAACTCTTTATGACACTTTCAATCCTTTTAACGTTAACAAATCGTTGAGCCCACTGCCAACTAAAGGTACATATTCTTATTATATGTATAAGAACTGTAAATATCTCGTTTAAAAAGATTATTTTAACTTATTAAAGACTAGCTTTTGCCCGCCGCTACGCGTAAAATTCGGCGGGAAACAAAAAGAAACAAAAGTAGCTTATGTCACTCTCCACATAAAAAAATCACACTAATACTTTGCTCCATTTTGGCGTGAAAGACGGACAAACAAACAAACACACTTTCACATTGATATCGTAGCTTCTACACTGTTTAATAATTTTCATCCATAGTTAAGAATTGTATTTTATTACATATTTGCCTACCTAACTTACTTTACTTACATGCTGTTGACAATGCCTGAACTGGAGATCTTTATTCTGTAAAACCACCTATTAAGTGTATCCTTTCAATGCAAATAAAGTTTCATTAATTCATTATAATATTAGTATGGAGTAACGACCGCGCCATGGCTTCACCCTCATTACTCCTGTTCTCACGCGAAAAATGGAATAAACGTAACCTTTAGTCTTAGTCGATAAATGGCCTGTCTAACACTGAAAGAATCATTTAAAACGGACCTGTTCCTGAGATTATCGCGTACCAACCGTAATCAAACAAACAGATTAATAGAAAAGATACGATCGTCTGAATATTCCAGGAACGGCAGACCAGTACGAGCTGGGAGACCTGGGCAGTAAATACGGCTTGTTGGACGATTTGCGGAGTTACATCGCGGCGTACAATGAGACGCAGGTCTCGCTATACGGACCCTACAGCATCATAGGGCGGTCCGTCGTCTTGCATAAGAAGGTCAGTCGTTTATACTGAGTTGATCTTAATTCTTGGTCTTAAAGATATGACTGTAGCTATATTTTTTACCTCTAAAGTAAGTTGAGACTTATTTTATGGAACTGAGGATAATCAGGAAAGATCATTTTCCATAACGACCTGACGAGGATCTAACCCGTTACTTCCTGCCTAGCGGTAAATATGTTAACCACAACGCTGATGAGGTCGTATTCTAGGAAGTTACCAACTTCATGAACAAAATACAGCAAATACAAGATGTTATAAAGTACTATGTTACACTCGAAGATACTGCACTTTTTAATTTTGGCAAATAATTTTCAGAGTAAAGACCGTCGCTTCGCGTGCTCCACAATAGAGCGGGGCTACAGCCCCTCGGAAGCCCGGGAGATCAGAGGCATAGCATCGTTCCACCACCCGGGCGGCTTCGCGTACGGGTACATCCGCATGACGCAGCTCATCCACAACGACGGCAGCGCCAGCGACACCGTCATCGAAGTGAAACTGCGCCATCCCGGCGTCAGGGACAGGAACTACGTGAGTATTATTTGTAAAATTCGCATAAAGAAGCCTAGGCTGATATTTATATCACACTAGTTTTTGACGTGAAAGACGGATATACAAACAAATGCACATTACCATTCATAAACATTAAAAACAACACTAAAAATAATGACCATTTCAAATGTGGATGAAATTTTTCCAGACAATGAAACACAATTGGAACATTTTCGTGAACCCGGTGGGCGTGGACGCGGCGGTGAAGGTGACCAATACTCGCTGCGTGGCAGGCGGTTACCGCTGGAACCCGTATTTTACACAGCTCGCCGACCCGCTGAACGTGAGTGATAATATCTTCCTACACATCTTATAATATCGATGTTGTGGCGAAAGCTGTGCTGGGGCTGTGTGTGTGGGGGGATGAGGAAGAAAATCGCACGGTCCTGGCATCGTGTAGTTTTTTTTATGAACGAGGAAGACAAACAAGCAGGCGCGCCACGTAATGTTAGGTGATCATCGCCGCTCATAGACACCTGCAACACCCGAGAGGTCACAGAAGCGTTGCCGGCCTTTGATTCGTGGGTTTTTCACACAGTTGTCCGGCTTCCAATGGCTGCGTGGACGAAACATGCTAAAAATGTGGTCCTACACCTATAATAGGTCTAAATTCCAAACCTATTCCTATTTTGTGAGTTCTAATACAATCTGTCTGAATTTATAATACGTCTGGATTTCTATCCTTGACGTTAAATATCGACTGTTTATAAGGGAATGCGTAAATTATTCACTTTTTATTTTCCACCAATATTAGGTGTAATTAAATACAATAAATAATAATTTTTTTCATAAAATATTATAATTGTAATTAATAATTTTATTAAAATTTTCCAGCATGACCTATATAACCAAGAGTGTGGAGCAGACAATCCTCTGCGTTGTGATGTTGGTGACCTTACTGCTAGATTAGGAACTATAAGTAAGTCACACTATATATTTTAATGATCTGTGGTCACACTCTCAAATCATTAATGATTGTGGTCACACTATTGTGAATTCTGCTTTACGTTAGGTAGTATATTTTCATTATCATCAAAATTGTATTCTTTAATTTTATTTATCTTTTATTTTATTTTTTTTATTTAAGAACCGAGCTCCTGGCTGGTGGATTTACGTCAAACATGTCTATGATAGCATTATGTATTTTGATACAAAAATAAATTTGTTTTTATTGGTTTCATTTCTGCAAGTTTTTGACATGTTAACTTACTTACCTCCTTTTTGATTTTGATGAACAGTGGTATTCTTTCTTTGTAAATCTTGCAAATTAAATAGCAAGTCTTTCCTCTGAAATATCAGAATTCTCTGATATTTATCGGAATAAATGATCTTTTTCTGATTAGCCTGGGTCTTGGATGTTTATCTATATGTGTATTTATTATAAATATAGTATCGTTGAGTTAGTATCCCATAACACAAGCCTCGAGTATACTTGGGGCTAACTCCAATCTGTGTAATTTGTCTCTATATATTTATTTATTATTTGTTAGTTAAGATTCATAAAAAAACACTTTAGAATGGGATATGGATTGAATTTGTATTTGATTAATATTTGATTTGTGAATAAAATTTGAGATATCGGCGGCGAGCGTCAGATGTTCGTGGACAGCAACTTCCCGCTGGAAGGCAAGGTGTCGGCGATGGGCCGCTCTATCGTCATCTTCGGCCCCGACCGCAGCTCGGAGCGGTTCGCGTGCGCCAACATCGAGCCCGATAAAGACATTATCAAAACCTTCAACATTAACAAGCCGCCGAGATTCGTTCTGTAAGTGATTTGGCTGAGCACTTATTAGTTTTTTACCATAATATTGTAACGACTGTCCTGCTGGTTTATTCGCATTTCATTCGTTCCCTATAAATATATATAAATCGTCTATAGCTTACGTCGTCGATAAATGAAATATCTTACGCTGATATGAACTGTCTAACGCTGATAGCATTGTTTTAATCGGACCAGTAGTTCTGAGATTAGCGCTTTAGAAAACTCTTATATAACATTAGATTCGAGACACCTTATCAAAATCAAAAAATCAAAATCAAATCATTTATTTACTAAATACAGTATTTCACAGGTGGTACATAGGCTTAGAATAGTACATTGTATTTGACCCTATAAATAAGGCATGCAAATAT